>NJDD01004097.1:28713-43782 GCA_002245505.1 Calephelis nemesis
ACGGGAAAACCTATCCATAATAAATATCCAAATAAGCCATCTCGCAGTCAGCTTTCAAACCACTTTTGAATAAAAAAGCCGTATCGAAATAGATCCATTCGTTAAGGAGTAAGGTGATTAACACACGTGAAGCGGACCATAAGTTTGTTTGTTTTTTTAGGTTTTGGCCTTCACGTTAGTATTTTGCCATTAGTCAAGTAGAAATTTGCATCAAATTTTATATCAATTTTAATTAATTATAATTAGTCATCATTCATAAGTCATCAGTAAGTCATGTCAGGCTCTTGTGTAAAGCGGTGGCCTTATTATTCAAGTTCATGTAATGAGATTTGGAGGCAACGAGCAAATACGCGATACGCTAATTTCTTCATGATTATTTAATATGTGCACTTTCACTGAACAGAATTGTACAAAATGCCACCAAAATTAACTAGTTTCACTCAATATTAACACGAAATTCAATAATTATGAAAAAACTTCGACCATCTTTTCTCTCGATGGCGCTAAAACTCCCAACCAGAGATTAGTAAGAGGTTACACGTTACCTTTACTTTGTGCGATGTCTAGATTTTTATTTTTTTTTTATTTTCTCTCGATGGCGCCAAAACTCCGGACCTTAAGTTACAATGGCCTCTTATAAATCGGTAGGTACCTAACACACGAACTCCCCCGAAAGCGCGGTCGAGCGGTTCTCTCGACGCAAACGCGTCCGCACAGCCTTTCCGCGGGGACAACAGCCCGCAGAGGCTGTGCATAACACACAGGGCACAGTATAACCGCGCGGAGCGTCGTAGTTCTGCTTCGTAGAAATGAATTTTTACGTTTTTCTTTCTATACATATAAAACATTGTTGCTACTATTTCTGTGTCCATTTTTGCTAGTGACCTTGATCAAACTGGTCATAACTGTGTTAAATCCATCCGCGCGGACAGGCGCGTAAAACGCCTTACCGCGCGGAAAGCCGCTACAAAATTCGCTTTTTCGCGTTCGCGCGTGATCATGCTTCCTTAATTCCCGTTGACTGTGCCATGTGATAATCGCCTTATGCTGTAGGCAGATACAAATACACACGTCAAACTTATAATAACACACTTATTTTCCGCCTAGAGTTAAAATCTGAATTCGTAAGAGAAGAGAAATAAAATTCGTAAGCTTGGAGCTATTTCATGAATGAACCTTAATTAAATTTTCGTAAATACAGCTGTATAATATTTTATTTACTTTCAACCGTTTGTCGTGCATGTTTTAAAGAGCTACAGTTGTTTGCACATTCTAAAAAGAACGTATGAATTTTGTGCCGAGAAAAGCGCTGGTTTGCTTTTTTTTATTGTCTTAATTAATTTTTATGAGTGCTTTCGTTATTATTGTGGGATAATTAGAAGAGATGTTTTAGCCGAAATGTATATTAAGACAAAAAAAAGCTAGATTGTGTATTCCATTTTTTTTCGACTACTGGAGTTGTGTATGTACTAAAGAGTTATGTGGCAGCCCGCTCAGAGTACTACCACCGCCTTTCCTTTTTTTATCTTTTGGTATCTAGATGAAGGCTTTTTCGTGAAAGAGCATCGTAAAGAAAATCGCCTCTATGGTCTAGCGGACCGGGTGTTGGACTTGACTGCATGAGGTCCCGGGTTCGAATCCCGGGTCGACCAACAAAAAGAAAATTGGATTTTTCCAATTTCCTAATAAAAAATGTTGGTTGGGATTGAAAATGTGCCCGGTTGGCGATAGGTTTGCCACCTATCACAATATGGGACTTAGTGTCTTCGGCTAGTCGTGGTTGCCCTGGTTGTGCCTCTGCCTACCTCTTCGGGGTTATGGGCGTGAAGATACCTCGCATCGTAAAGATGCGATTGGCATAGGTCTATTGATGTAAAGAGACAACCGTAGCTTATAATCGTATTAGATGTGATAGGTGTGTCCTTGTCCTGTGGTGGGATGTTTTGCCAATTATGCAAATCTACCAGCTGCCTTATCCTTCGGACCGAAACATTATAGAGTCATTATGGCTTCAGAAATAGGTACGGTGATGGATCTACCCGGATCTGATTTGCTGAACAGCACTCTACGACCAGTGATCTTGTTGGTATTAACCTATCCTGAGCGGGTATCTTACGAGCTATCTGCCAAAGAGGAAGACGGTATATTCTACTCGTCGGACAGGGGCTTACAGGGGGAAAATTAAACGAAGGGGTTTTTTCTTACTATCAGAAGAGAACTAATCCCTTACCATTTTATAACAAAAAATATTATAAATTTTGTTTATTGTTTCAGGTAATAATTAGATCAGTAAGATCTTCAAGTTATATGGTTGCTTTTGTTACTGCCGGGGTAGCCTTCAGTAGGAGTACCAAGAGGTCACATTAGAGGACCGACATACGTTCAACATCGTAGGTGTTTACCGGCAAGGTATTTATCGTTCTATCAAAAAAAGAAAGGAAATAAGTATAAAATAAGTATCGCTTCTGTGGTCTAGAGGTCCGGCGTCGGACTTGACTTTTTAAGGTCGGGCAACGAAAAAAATAAGAAGTTGTGCATTTTCAATTTTCTAATAAAAATAACTTCATCCGGGATTCGATGTGCCCGGTTGGCGATAGGTTTTCCGCCTTTCACTCATTTTGGTTGCCATTGCCATTGTAGGACCTAGTGTCTTCTTCTAGTCGTGGGTGCCCTGGTTATGCCTCTACCTACGACTTCAGGGATATGGGCGCTTATCAATAAAGTGTACAGCATGTACATCACAATTTTTCTTAAACAAATTTATATTTTAATGGACGTATAAAAGTTTTTAAAAATATATTGAGAAGTCACTGTTAGAAAAAAATGCTTGCCCCGCCGAGGATCAAATCTGAGCCCCTTTGATATTTACGTAAACCAACTAATGATCTTATCGAGTCAATTTGATAACGGTCGTAATATGAATGTTAACAAATAATATAAACTTCGTATCACTTAACAAAATGTTTTGTAAATAACTATGTTACTATTGGATCTTCAGATAAAAGTATATAATATAGCCTTCCAATGCTATAACAAATACAGGAAAGTACCTTAAATATTGCAGATGCAACATTCTGGCGAAAGAAGATTTTATTATAACTAAAAAATTTTTTCTGGTTGACCCTGGAACCTGGCAAACGACAACAAAATGCCCAATAGCTTTATCATCCTGATCGAAGGACTTCCTAATAACATTTCTTAGTCGGGTCGTAAGTTCTGTCACATGTTTAATGTTAAATATTAATTACAAAAATGTTTGAATGTGTCAATTAATGTAATTAAAACATTTAAACATTTTTGTGGCCAGCATTTTTAATTGAATTTTTTTATTGCGTGACAGAACTTATGGTCCGACTAAGTACATTAAAAAATAAAAAAAAAACATATTTTAATGCTTACTCGAAAACAGAGGGTGAAGTGCTGTGCATCATTTGGATTAGGATCCAGCGCCTTACCTAGTCCTACTGCCATAATGGAAGTAACATGGTAGCCGGTTCTTGTACCTAAGTCTAAATCCTTAACTAACTGCACTGGCCACAGGACAGCGACGCATCTGTACCTACATCTTTGGTTTTTTAGAATATGTTTGTCTCTTATTGTCAGAGATACGGTGTTACTTGTTAGCTATCTTACCTCCTATAAAATATAAAACTAAATCCTACTCGAATCTTAAAATATTATTACATTAGAGGCTCTTCTTGTCCTTTTAAGAATAGCAAGGGTGGCTAAGCGATTAATAAATTGTCTTTAATGGTAAATGCTTTTACTTTAAGCGTAATTTGCTGTTATTTTCCATAATATTTTCAAGCTCACTTAGACTTAAGCATGACATAATGGCGCCTGTAGATTTTAAGGGTGGCTTCTAGCCTGTCAAAATCGTTTTAGCTCAAATTCTATAATAAACTCTTCTTCATTTTAAAAGTCAATTGAAAACCAGCGAATGTTTTTACCAATTAGCACTACAGTGTGTCTTTATGTATTGTTCGATCTATAAACGCAACGGATTTCGATGCAGTTTTTTAATACCTAGAGTGATTTAAAAGTAAGAGATATTATGTATTATAATATGAGTAAGCTTGTTCACGTGTGGGAAGCTGCGACGGGTTGTCCATAATAGATATTTAGAGAGACAAAAAAGTCTGGGCATCACAGGCAGTAGTTTTTAGGATTTTTAACTGTATGTCTGTCAAAAGACATTAGTCTGTCCATGATTTCCTCTTGAATCAACCTATTTAAAATCATTTATTTATTTGTTTAAAACAACCGCATCAAAATCCGTTGGGTAGTTCCAAAGATCTAAGCATACATAGGGACAGACAGCGAAAAGCCACTTTATTTTATAGTACGTAGTGATAATATACGAAACACCTTAAAGTTTACAGAAAAATATGTCTTTTTGCTTAATTATCGAGGGTTCAAAAAATACAGATTTTTACAAATTCAAATTCTCATACCCCATTTTATGCTTTGGAGGTATAAAAGTTTTATAATTTTTTTTTCATTGTTTTGTGTAGGTTTCAGGATTTTTGATGATAGTCAGTAACGAAATTGGGGGATTTAGATGTAAAATAAATTTTCACTTTAAGATTTAGTAACCATTGTAACTTTCTAAAAAAAAGTATCTTCTTGTACATAGCCACGAAGATTTAGGCAGAGGCACAATCAGGCTACCCACGACCAGACGAAGACACTAAGTCCCACAATGTGATAGGTGGCAAGCTTATCGCTTTTTTTATAAAAAGAATTGGAAAAATCCTATTATCGTTTTGTTGCCCGACCCGAGAATCGAACCCGGGACCTCATGCAGGCAAGTCCAACACCTGGAATCTATGATTAAAAAAGTACTACAGATGCCATATCCTTAAAGTTTGATCATCTGGTCCAATAAAAATACAAGTCATAAAAATGTCGAAACGTTTTGAGCAAAGGAACACTTTGCTCGTCTTTGCGGGGACACTCCCGTGCCTTCAGATTGACGTCAAGCTTAAACAGATTACCATTTTATAAAGTAAAGAAATAAAACTGAACATATTTTCTTTCAATTTTCCTCTTGAATTACAGGGTTTCCTAAAATATTCGTGAAAAACTCGTTACACATTTTTAATTTAATATCAGAATTTAATGTATTAATATAAAGGTATAAATATTTTTCAAACAACTTTATATGAATATTTCCTCTTCAAACATTCATTCTTTGCTTTTAATTTAATATTCTGCGAGTTATGCATGAAATATAATGGGGGAATTCCATGGCTCGGCCCGGTTTAAGATTTGAAGCAGAGATATTAAATAATTGCATATTTATTATCCTTATAACGCAACGCAACATTTCCTTTATCATCTGATTAGAAATTTTAAGATCAGCGTTTTTCATTTAATCATAAATCGTTTGTGCGTATTTTTGTTCCTCGGATTTTTTTGCTTTTGCGTCAATTTAAATTTGAACGATGAATCGCATTTTTAAATTAAGAACATAGGAAAATGTGTGTGAATGTGTTTGCATGAGTGTGTACATATACGTATGTATACGTAGAGTTGCTAGTGATGAAATTACGTACATATTGTTGTTGTCCAAGTATGTATGCATCTCACTCTCTTTCTCCCACCCTTCCTATGTTTCTTCCTCGTTATTTTTTTTGTGTATTTTTTTTATGATATTGGAAGAAAAACAAGCAGACGGATTTCCTGATGGTAAGAAATTCACGCCGCCAAGAGACACCAAAGGGGGTTGTGGTGCGTTGCCATTATGAGGCCGGGATCATATGTCTAGAGCAAAAGAAAGTTTACCGGCTACCTTACCCTCCAAACTGGAATACGTCAACGGCAAGCATTGACAAAATTTATTTGTCTTAGTAATTGTATATATGTTAATAAAAATACATCTAATATGTTCGATTATATACTTCAGTCGCTTAAACATTTTTTTACAATTAGATCATTGGGTAATGGTTTTATAATTATATCAGTCGGTAAAAGTCGTGAGTCGACAGCAAGCACTTTAATCTTTAAAAAGTTTTTTATAGTGCCCATAAAATAATTCTAGAATCGTTGTAGTTATGGTCGAAAATTTTTATGGCAGAGTACATTCAGGTTGAAGTAGTGTTTGGTAAGTGGGTCACAAGTTTATATACTTTTGGATTTTATATCAACAAATATACGTGGTATAAATACGGATATATAATGTCGTCCATGTCCAACTCATTCCATATTTCAACTTTTATTTTTAACCTACTCCAAAAAAAGGAGGTTCTCAATTTGACTGTATGCATGTTTGTGTCCTAACTACTCTGTCAATAGCCAACTGATTTTGATGCTTCTTTTTTAGAAAGATAGATCATCAATGATGAGTTCGTCAAGATAAGTGAAAAATGTATACATTACAGAGTCCGAAAAGACTATTCACATGAACCCTACAAGTGGTACTTATACGCGCCGACATTTTTATAAACTACCACCGGATCGGAATCGCAACCACACACTGAGAACATGCAGCAAAAGAAACTAAGCGGGCTTGTCTTTTTTCAGTATTTGTAGTAACATACAATGTTAAAACTAGGCAAAAAATTAAAATTCCAATCCAATTTCAATTTAAATAAAAACCATTGTCAAGTACAACAAATTGCAGTAAAAAATTGAAACTTCTATCTCCAAGCATGTTCGTTTTCCAAATACTCTGAGACCTTATAATGCTTTACATTTTTTAAACTTATTATAAGGTAGAGCTCTAATAACACTGGGCACCTTGTTGTAGAAATAAATACATTGACCTAAAAAGCTTTTTACTAATTCTACGGAGACGAGTTTTGTATACTGCTAGGTTATTTTTATTCCTCGTATTTACATTGTGAACATCACATTTTTTGTAAACATACACTTACAACACTTTTTTACTTACACTTTTTTAAAAACATTACTTTCTCATAAATGTATTGAGAGATCAAGGTTAAAATATTAATTTCTTTAAATTTTTCTCGGAGGGAATCCAATACATCAATATTATAAATAACTCTACTCAATATACTCAAATATAGTACCTATATCTGCCGAGTTTCCCCAAAGAACAATCCCATTATTAAGTGTAACTCAAAAACGACCAGTAGGATGTCGATTTAATTTATATGCGACCATTTCGAAACCATTTGCTTCCGTTTTGATTTTGCCTTGATTTTAATGTGGTAGGTGATTGTTATATGATTCACACTCACACATACTGTATAAATATTAACATTAACACATCTATACCAAGTACAAGAAGTGAGTCGGGTCATTTGAGCTTAGACGATCTCACCGTCGATCACTCCTTTTATAAAAAACTTCAGTAGCTGTCTACACTGGCTTTCGTAGACATGTTCGTAGCGCGCGGTAGCGTGTCGTAGACGCCACGTCGACGTCTCGTGTCTACGTTTTCTCACTATTTTATTGTCCGACCATGAAGATCAACAGTAGATTGTTTGTGAGAGATCAGCGAATAAGCCCATAAGCTCTCTTGGTGGGAAGAGATAGTCGTAGCCTATAGGCAACATAGATGATGCAAGAATGTCACTGATCTAAGAACGGGATGTTATTTCTATTGGACAAGTTACTCTTTTTCATATCTAACATCTGCTAATGATAGTTTAGTTCGATTCCCTATGTTGGAGATTTATATGAGATATGACAGCGAATAGGCTCGGTGCTATACTATCGGTAGCAACCTGAAAACCTGGTACTGTGGTGCAAGACTACTTACCTTACCCTACAGACCGTAATAAGACGGTACAAAATACTAGCATTATAGCAGGGACAAAAGATAAGGCTTTCCCCCTTTTGCGAACCCAGGCAAGGTGCATTTGTGCGATGAACAATATAGATGCCCAAATTTGTTGTTTTAGATCCAAAACAATAAATTTATACATCTGTAATGAGTTAAACGAATTCAGACATTTTTATGTATGTCCTAGCTGTTCAGTTTGTATGGGAAAACCTGATAAGTTTTTTTCTAGTTTTCTCGAAGACGACGGGGATAAAAAGAATCCTATGTCCGTCTCCTAGTTCTAAACCACCTTTCTGTCAGGTTTCAGTCAAATCAGTTCAGTAGTTCTGGAGTTATAAATCTTATACCTTTAAACGAGCAATTCTTGTATATATATATAATTGGAATCTCGGAATCGGCTCCAACGATTTTCATGAAATTTAGTATATAGGGGGTTTCGGGGGCGATAAATCGATCTAGCTAGGAATCAGTTTTAGAAAATGTCATATTCGTGTTTTATTGTTGTTGTTAAGTAACGAAGTCCGTTGTTAAGTAACGTAGTCAATGATTGTTTGCTTTGAGGTTAGACTTTTTAATTTTTTTTACTTAAATATAATTTCCAAAAAACACAATTTATAAAAAAACAAAAAAAAAATACCGAGCAAAGCTCGGTCATCCAGGTACTAGTATTTAATATAAGTAAAAATAATTATCATCCATCCATTTAATATTGATACAATTGCTTACTTCGGGGTTATATTAGTACGCGTTATTCGTAAGGTTATTCGATAAGGGCCCTGTACCATGAGTGTACGGCTTGTCAAGTTTACTATAATTGCTACCAACTCTGTAAATTATTTGTATGAAAACTTTAAACAGCGCCTCTATTGGTAACTAAGAGAAACACATTTTTAAACCAAAAATGTCGTATATTTCGACACGTAACTTACCGACCGTAATTTATACCAACTCATGGTAAAGGCTCTGATAGTGAATTATATATATAAAAATCTTGTGTCACGATATATGTTGTCGATAAACTCCAAAACTACTGAACCGATTTCAATCAAATTTCACATGTACCCGTATTTTGGTTTAACTTAAAAGATAGGATAGTTATCATCTCGATTATTCACTTATGTCTTGAATGTAAACAAATAAAATGTATTAATTAATTGTTTCTTTCCTGGTTAGTTTTATGAAGTTCTCATAGATGGCGGTGTACGTTATATCATTTAGATATTTGCTGCAGAACATTGTTGCACTTCTATTACATTTTATACCCGTGCGAAGCCGGGGCGGGCCGCTAGTGAGTTATGTTTTGTAATGCATCATAATATATGTAGTTACCCTTACAAAGTGCACACGAAATATCAACGATGCTAAAATTGTTATAAAACAGCGCTAAAATAGGTAAAAAGCTGTCAAAGTTTTGAAATTCATGACAAGCTTGCAGGCATATTTAAGCACACACAACACCATCTCGTGGTTAACATTATAAACAAGTTTGTTTGGAAACTTTAATGGATTCCCACATTTCCTCATCAGCTGAGAAACTAAAAAGCTCTTTGAAGATGTGTTCAAAAATCATTTTGTAAAATATTTTAAGACGCGGCGGCGAAAAGGCTGTTAATTATGTGCTTCATTATGAAATGTGTGTTGTTTAATATATTTTTATATTAACCCGCATTGTGAAGTTTTTAATATAGGTATTTATTTATTTATTTATTTATATTTATATAGTTACATATTACTTTGGTACATATTACTTTGGTCCCCACACTAGGTAATCCTGTATCGCGGGGTCCCAAACACATATCACATTAACAAAGTTCAGCACTACACTTAGGTTCTTAAACTATTACAAATATAATTGTGTTACCATGTTATAATATGATATATTAGTCTTTAAAACATATTTTAAAAAAGTTTAAAATATATGTGAAAGTGGGTAAATATATATGTGTAACTATTATACATTCAATTATGTTTAGTAAAACAATATAACATTTTATACATATTATAAGGGAACAAATATGATGTGCACATAAATAGACAATATACATATATACAAATAATAATAAGGTATATCATTTGTTATTAGGTTTCATCATCATCATCATCATCATCATCTTAGCGCGTATTCCGATTGCTTAAATTCCTGGTGGTGTAGGCAGCAGCCAGCGCATGTGGTCTAAAAGCCGGTCTAGATGAGGCGATTGATGAACGAGTTAATTCACGTGTAACCATTCCTGATATACTTGTGCTGCTACATATACACGTTTAGACGCTATAACACATTTCTTGACTCGCGCGTACAACGCGTGACTTGACTCGCTCGTTCTATTTAGGCTACTCGGGCACCATTGTTGCGTCCAGTACGTAATTAGTTCAAAATTGAGCGCAATCACTTCGATACGGAACTTTTTATTTATGAAATTGATAAAATACTAGTCAAATGTAATATGGATTTAAATACAAATTGTTGACTCTCTCTTTTGGTTTAAAATATCTCTATAGACTGTTAAGACGCCCCAAGACAATCGCTGTATTTGAGTCAAGTGGCAGGGAATTCAATTATATCAACTCGAGTTAAACATGGTATCTGGAGGCAACATAAATAAAACCTAATGCACTTGCGCGTAAAACGCCTTATATAAACTGGATCGAAGATCTCGAGTCCAAGATACGTCGCCAGTGACATTTATGATGAGAGGGGAATTTTATCTTTTGCTATCAAGACTCAAGAGCTCCCTGCCCGTTCTATAAATTAAAACATAAAGAACTAGTATACCTGCTTTGGACTATACTAGTATAGGTCTAGAATTTTGTTTAAACGATTAAAAAAGGCCGTATTTCCAATAGAAATTTTAAGAAAGCAGTTTGTACGAAAATAATTGGTATTATAAAAATAAGAATGCCTTGTCACTTGTCAAATACATCTAGACATCTATAACTCGATAACTAGACATCTATAACACTGCTATGATTGACCGATTGAGATGATTGATGTTTGCATGTAGTCGTTATAACCATATTTATTAGCAAACATTTAAACATAATTCATGACTGATGTAATTTATCAACTTGCATTAATTTAGTTTGCATTTTTAATTTGGCTTCTAATACAGGGTTAGATCAACCCTGTATTTGATAACATAGCCCATTAATAAAGTTGAGCCCGCAACGTGTAAGCGACCCTTAAATTTGTAATGCTCGTTTAAGTTATTAACTACGAATATCATGTTAGAGTTCCACAATACGTTATGACAAGCAGTTGAATAAACACCGAACAATTGCCGCCCGTCTTGTCTGTTTGTTATGTGGTTTGTGGTCTATTGTCGGCTATTCGTATAATAAACTACCAGCTTCTATACATACGCAAATAATAGAGGTTTCTACGTCGGAGAAGCTCATATATTTATTATTGCGGTATCTTAAGCCTAGTTTACACAATGGAACAAACTGTATATACAGGGTGTGTGACATTTATTACTATGAGTACACCATGAGTATTATAGGGGTTCTACACGGTTTAAAATACTGGTTGTAAACATTGGTTTGTATCCGTGGTGAACGTGGAATTAATCCAAATTTTGATTTGACCTTGGATTGTGCGTTCGTGTTTCCATCCATCCATCTAATTCCACTATTAAACTGCTATTAGTCAGATAAGATAAGAAAAATGTTTTCGATTATGTTATTTTGAAAATTTTGCAATCACGAAATAATTAGTTATGAAGGTTTATATAGAACTCCAAGGAAATTGATGAAAATACTCAATATTGCTTTATCACTACATAGTACAAAAATGTCCCTTTGTATACTCAAATCTTTAAAACTACGCAACGGATTTTGTTTCTTTTGTTTAATATATAAAGTGATTGAAAAGGGAGGTTTCTATGAATAGTTTATACGCATGCGAAGTCGGGGCGAGCCGCTAGTTAAATGATATAATATTGAATTCGAAGCATTTATTAGATTTTATTCACTTAAATTGTTAGTGCAAGGAGACAAGCAAGCAGACATTTTTTAAGACATGTAGGAGAAGCGATTGGCGTAACAAAAACGCTAACGACGCGTCATCAACCTGAATGTTTTATGTACACACATACAAATCTTCAAGAAGATTCCCTTACTCGGTAGGCAGAGAGTAATGACTGTCAAATCTCACGATCCTGGCAGACGTGCATAGCTTCCTCCACATTTATTACCCTTTTCATACAAACACACCAGTTTCGGATACGATCTGATCGTGGAATGTCAACCTTGGTCTCCTCGAGTACCTACATCCGGCCCTATTCGCATTAATAGGTATATTATGTTTTATGTAATAAAAAAAGTATTTTTTCTTATAAAAATATTTACGGCGAGATTAAGGATTATAATTTATATTTGATATTTTCCATCGCCGGCGCTTGGTAAAACTTCCAAATATTCATATTTTTAAGTGACTATTTTTTATTTAAGTCTTAGCCCTGATGATGCTGTCATAAGTGAAATCGGTAGGCTATTTATAAAATAATAAATAATAAGTTATACGTAAAACAGTGCAAGTTTTTCTTCATTTAAAAATATGATTATAAGTAAAAAAACACGTTGATATAATATTGGGCTATTTGTATGTATTGATAGAAGACACGTAGCTCAAACAATAACAAAAAAGACCTAAACCAACACTGTAAAGGTCACTACGAGATAAGAGTAGGTACTGATAAATAATTTCTTTGTATTCATAAAAGTTTTGGCCGCACAATTTTGCAGAAAGCCACATTTTGGGAACTTAAAAATCAATTTTTTAATCAAAGAAAGCTCTAGAAAATATTTATTACTATTTTGGTAATGTGGTAATTTGTTTTTTACTTGCAGTCACATGCATTAATGGCTCGTGAAGTATAAAATGATATACACAATTAAGGTAAAAAAATGTATCTTCACGACAGTATCCCTGAAGTAGGCAGAGACACAACTAGCCGAAGACACTTAGTCTCACAATCTGATATGTGGCAAACCTATTGTCAACCGGGCACAAATCCACTCTCAGAAAACGTTACTTTTATTAGAAAATTGGAAACATGCATTTTAATTTTTTTTGTTGCCCGACCGGGGGATTGAACCCGAGACCTCAAGAAGTCAAGTCCGACAACGGACCGCTAGATCACTTTTACAAAAATATGCAGGAAAATAAAATAAATGTGTATTTTATTTATAGATCTTTGATATCTGATAAATACCAAAGACACGATTAAAGAAACTACGTAATAGTCCTTTAGTAATAGCCCCGTTTCAGCAGAGCAGTCCATCTGCCTCTCTGCCAGGTAGGTAGTCGCAACAGACGAGTACTGGTTGTATAGGTTATTACCAACTAGACCACTGGTGGCAGAGTGCTGTTCAAAAATTTACCCGGATACATATCCTCCGCCTGACCAATTCCTGCCGCCATAATGACTTTGTTATGTTCTGTTCCGGAGGGTAGGGTAGCGAATAGATTTGCACATAAAATCATGGCCATAGGACGGTAAAGAACCAGCGACCATCATAAAACATCGAAGATGTTTATAAACTACAGCTACTCTTACCAAACAGGAAGACGTGTGGTCGTTACCTGTACTCTTACATACAAAAAAGATCTTTGGTTAAAAGCAAGTACTAAAAATTTTCTTTTTTTATACAATCACTACGGTCTGGTTGTACAAGAAGCCAGACATCTATATATTAAAACGTGATCTCAAAACTTTGGGCCCTTTTTTACGAAAATTGCGCGGACGCAGGAGCATAAAATTTTGCACACTTATAGTTTATGTGTAGGAGAAGTGCAGAACGCTAATATTTTTCAATAATAATGCTTAAAAAGTACATCAAATCAATAAATAAAACATTACCCACACTACCATGCATTTGACACACACAAAAAAATATATTGATGATAACGATAAAAGGTCACAGATGGCGCATTAAAAAGTTTGGAAACAAAGTAGTCGAATTTCGAACAATAGGCGACCACTTTTATATCTATATTAAATAAATAAATGAAAGCTATCCTATGTACTATGTATCCAGGTACTATAACTGATACAATATTTACTCTAATGAACTATTCTGGATTTGAGGTTCAACGTCAAATGTCAACCGCCTTCTGAACGTCGCATTATGTATTCTCAAACATAATAGGTATATCCTTAGATTTGTTTATCTACCATTCAATACACAGATTCAATATTCATTGAACCTTTGTGCATAGTTAATCGGAACTATAGATTTACTGAAAGCTTAATAATTGTACTAACATCTACAAAAATTAGATTTATTGAAAATCATGGCTTATAATGTCAACCGTCGGCTGCGGTAATATTAATTATACTTTATAAGATGTTATATATATTTTGCATTTGCCTTAGTGGTCTAGCGGTCCAGGTGTTGGACTTGACTGCACGAAGTCCGGGATTTGATTCCCGGGTCAGTCATCAAAAATTTTGTTTTTACTTTTTTTCTAATATAAAAAAATGTTGCTCGGGATTGAATATGTGCCCGATCGGCGATAGGCTTGTCACCTACCTGGGACTTAGTGTTGTCGGCTAGTCGTGGGTGCTCTGGTTTTTTAAAACATAGTAGTGTCTGGGTGAACATAGATCTAGTTCTAATATACTAAAAGCGTATAAAACTTGGTCAATTAAATTTGTTTTTCACTCATATTTACAGACTATATTGGTATTTTTTATAGAAGTAAGTGCACTTTAGTTGAGTGTAATAAAATTAATTGAGTTCGCTTCAATATGGATGTAGGTTAAAAACTCGCATCGAATATTTAGCTTCGGCGAGGAAAAAGCAATTTAATATACAAAACCATGATACCTATGCTATATTTATTAGATATCTTAGTCGCATCTTTGGCCTAGAACTCCGGCGTCGGACTAAAGTTTATGAGGTTCGATTCCCGGGTCGGGCAATAGAAAAATATTTTTAATTTTTTTAATAAAAATGATGTTGCCCGGGATAGGAAATGTACGTGGTTGGGATAGGCTTCCCATCTATCACATTGTGAGACTAATGCCCGATTTCACCGAGAGCCCCTATATTTAGGGGACCTTTTAACGTGTTTTAGGGGACGGTTTTATATTGAAACAGTCCCCTAAATAACGTTAAAAGGTCCCCTAAAGTATAGGGGCTATTGTTGAAATCGGGCATAAGTGTCTTCGGTTAGTTGTGGGTACCTTGAAACTACCTCTACCTACCCTTTAGATACGGACGTAAAGGTATTATATGGGATGAGACCGCGAACACACACAGTAATAGTAATTACAGTAATAGTAAGTATAGTAACAGTGGTTACGTGATTA
>NJDD01004097.1:44156-79818 GCA_002245505.1 Calephelis nemesis
TTTCACATCGGATCCGACAGACTGCGCTACTGTTGAAGCAATAACGTCAAGCGATACGAAGTCTGCTGGGTCAGCTAGTTATACATAAAAAAATCAATGCCACTTGTAGTTGTAATTTCATAACTCAAGAATGGGCTCACCTATCCAAACCAAATGTTTAGGCTTTGTTCGGACTGTTTAGTAGATGGTTCATGTGAAGTTAGCTAAAAATCGGTCTTGCGGTTCTTAATTTATTACATTTTTTGTAACAAATGAATTTAATAAATGGCGGATTATTTTTTTAATGGATATTTTTCTGTCAAATTGAAACTTTTTACAGAAAGTAAGTTGTGCTGTCATATTAAAACTTTTTTCAGTTGTTTTTTTTTCTTTTTTGTTTTAGGAAGCACCTACCAGGCCGCTAGTTTGTTAACTTTCGCCGATTTTGAAAACAATACTTTTTTAAAACTTTATTTCGTCCAACAGTGTAAGTACAACTAGTATAAAATAAGTATACTGTAGTAAAAAACAATACAATACTGTTTTTAACAGTATTGATGGCAACCCTAATCATGATCCCAAATTTATCCTAAAATTTAGTGGCGAAATTTCGAGTCGTAACCTACCTTCCGAAAAAAGGATGACCAAATAGCGACTTGGTTATGAAATTAGAGTCGACATTTGCTTTTGCTGCTATTAAATTATTAGAAAAATACTTTTTAAAGGGAATATAGAATCATATTGTTCGATGAAAGTATAATATTGCTTCTGAATAATCTGTGAGAAATGAGGTCTGCTCACGTTCGGAGGTACGTGAGACGACTATCGTTCAGAATATGGATGGAGAACTTACTCTACTGCAACTTAACATCTTAAGGGAATAACATCTTAAAATTTTATAATAATTTCCACACAGCATATTTTAGGAAAATTCCTTTTTTCTAAAAAACGAGTATTTGAATTGGACTGTATGTTTTTGTGTATGTAATATTTATTCTAAAGAAACCTGTTGTAATGATGTTTTCATATGAATCAAGATGCTTTCTGGTATACCATTTAAATTTGATCAAGATGCATCAATCATGGTGACCTAATCAAAATTTAAATAGGAGGTTAAATAAAATATAAAAAGATCGTGAAGTCTGGCTCTCGATGCTCTCAGCGTAAGCGTATTTGTATTAAAGAAAAGAGCTTTTAGAGCTATTTATAATCTTAAAGTAAGGGATTCCCTCCGAGAAAAATTAAAGGAAATAAATATTTCAACCTTTGGTTCTCAAGACATTTATGAGAACTTAATGTATGTTAAAAAAATCTATGTATGTTTACAAAAAAATGTGATGTTCACGATATTAATACGAGGAATAAAAATAATCTAACCGCATACGAAACTCCATAAAATTAGTAAATCCTTTTTGGGTCAATGTATACGTTTCTACAATAAGCTGCCCATTAGTATTAGAGATCTACCTATCAATAAGTTTTAAAACTGTATCAAAGCAAAATTATGTCAAAAAGGCTATTATACGGTCTCAGAGTATTTGGAAGATGAACACGTTGTACCTTTTATTTAAGTTAAAATCATATAGTAATTTGTATTTTTTATCTAGATTATATTGTGAATATTATTATTGAAAAAAAGACGAGCCCGCTGAGTTTTTTCGCCGGATCTTCTCAGTGTAAAGCCGCGATTCCGATCCGGTGCTAGTTTAAAAAATATCGACGCGCACGAACACCACTTGTATGGTTCATTTGTATAAAGATTATTCTGATTCTGATTTAAGGGACTTGGCGTGAAGATAAGTATGTATGTATGTAAATAAAATTAATAAATAATAAAATTGATTTATCCCGTAAAAATAATCTAAAATGTGCTACCACACTTCTCATAAAATTTTGTAATATTTCGACAAAAATTTTTTTGGGATATTCTGTTTTAGCAAACCCGTAAAAAAGGAGTTTCTTAATTAGACTGTATAGTTTTAAAAAACATATATGATAATTTTTTTTCTGAATGCACCTGTTTTTCATGGTCCTTCAAAAACACATTTTTATATTTTATACTGTATTCAATAGATGTAATAAAAGATATTCACATAAAAAATTCTATGATTTCTATGATTTTTTTTTTATTTTTAAGTCAAATCCATGACTATTCTATATGCGGTAAGTTAGTACTTACGACAAAAGATAACAAATAAGTCATTTTAATCACATTACATATTTTTTATGTGGGTATCTTTTATTAGATGTACTGAACACTGAAAATTTGAACATCTTATTTAAAATGACTCTATATGAAAAAAGGCATAGAAAAGCGTGAAGCGTTACGTTATTCCAATTCAATTTGATAAAAATCTATCAATCTTAGTCCGTACATCAAAAGTTGAATGGTAAATAAAAATGATCAAAAATATTATCCTGGTTCATCTCGTAACTATTTTAAACAAGGGTTAGCACCAATAATAATATAATCAAATTTAGAATCTCCATTTTGAAGGTCTGGACGTCTAAATAAATGAATATAAATTTGTTGCTATATAAAAGCAATTACGGATTAATTAATTAGTAATTAGGAGTTTAATTTACATTATTGTCTATGGGAAATTCGGTTTGGAATACAAATGAGCTGGCAAGTTAATTAGATTTGGATCGTAATTGATTGCTAATCTCTTCTAATATTAGTTATAGCCCAGTTGTTTTATGTTCCCCTGGTATTGGTACAAGAATTTGGATGCACAAATTTTTCCCATTTTGTTATAATGTACATACATAAATACATACATGTCTTCACGCCAAGTCCCTTACGGGATAAGCAGAGAGTATAAGTAGGCAGAGAGCGTATTATGTTATAATATAGCTATATAATGATCTGATTCGGAAAACGTTTCTGCCATGACCACTTTTTTTACGAGTGGAATACTCATGGCACTTTTCGTGGAAGTGGTGGGCTATCTACGGGCTACTTGGGCTACCCGTTAAAACCACTCGGTGACCATCCTCTGTGCATATTGGGTGACTGCAGGGTCTCCGAAGCACTGCTGTCACCCTTATCCTCATTTCATCTGCTCAGAAGACACAATCTTCTAGTGTTAGCATTTTGACGACAACATGAGGTCACACCTTGCTATGTTGCCTCACACCCCGGGCTGCTGTTTAAGCCAACTAACCCCCCCCCCTCATTAGTTGGCTCATAGCTCCAACCCCCTTCCTTTTGGTCGCGTCTTACGACATGTAGAGGACAGCCTATCCTTATTCGTCGCCCGATACTACCTTTTTTTTATGATAATGGAAGGCAAACAAGCAGACGGATTTCCTGATGGTAAGAAATTCACGTCGCCTAGAGACACTAAAGGTGGTAATGGTGCGTTGCCAACCTGAGGCGGGGATGCTAGGCCTCGAGCAAAAGTAATTTTACCGGCTACCTTATCGTCCAAACCGGAACACGTCACGACGTTATGGTGGCAGGAATAGGTAAGGCGGTGGTACCAATCCGAGTGAGTCGCTGCGAAACTCTACCACCTAGCCAAATGTCACGGTGTTAGTGACGGTAAGCCTATGCTCGCCTTTTACGAGCTGCCTGGCAGGAAGGCAGATGGTCTATTCTGCAAAGGAGCCCTGACCAACACGGGGTAGACAACGGACCAACAATAGGCCCAAGGTCACCTAGCGATGTGAAATATATGTTAGAATCTATTCCCATGCTTACCTAATATACCTAAAAACGCCGTTAGGAGTATATGGACCCCCGTTGGTATAATAGCAAGAAGTGTCGAGAAAATGACTTGTTACACTTTTTTGTTCCTGTTCCCAATCCGTTCAGTGCATGTATTAGAAACTTTGTTCCCAAATACATTACAATCGGCTGAGCCGATTCAGATGGATGCTAGCGCAAATACTAGATTTTTATTTATGGCATTCCTGAGGATGCTGTAATATCAAAACCGATACTACCTTGTGTATGGAACAGCATAATTGTTTTTAGCAAATATCAACGAGGATTTTTTTAATAATTTCCCATCCTCACTAATATTACAAATACGAAAGGTTGTCTGTCTGTTATACTTTCATAACTGAAGTGCATTACCGATTTTGGTGAAATTTGGTATACAAACATTTAAAACTCAAATTTAATTATAGGTTAATAACAAAGGAAAATCAACCCCAAGAAGGTATAATAGAGGATGAAAGTTTTTCTCAAAGTGCTCTACTCTGACAAAGTTGCGGCTAAACAGATAGGTCCAAATAATTAATTTACTGATAGGTAGATGCCGAAAATTTGTAGTAGTGACACACAAGCCTTATTTAATTGCCAACCATTTTATTTTAATCGCTTCATTCGGTTAGGAGTTATGCTGCTTTTTGCCACACAAACACGTTAAAATTATACACAATGTTTTCGTCGGAGGTTAAAACTATCTGGGGACCTACCATGAACGGTTATAGCAGTATTATTTCCATCTTGCTAAATGTCTGTCTTTATAAGCAACTTTATGGTATACGTCATAACCTTTCTCGACTGACAATTAGTATTGTTGAAATAGTACTGTTTTAAGAGCTTATGGTAACCCCCCTGATGGTAACAAGACCATCATTTATTTTTCTCTTTTGATTATTCTATTGTATCTTCAGTTAATCTGTTATTTGTTCAACTTATAAATACAATAAAGACATAAAAGTTTTATTCTTGTTCTAGTTCAATAGGAAACTTTGTCGGTCAGTTGGTTTTGGCAGGTTCCCTAATAGGAGACAGTTGCCGAAGTAACTCCTGAGAAAGTTACGTACGTGTTATTTAATGTTTGTAATCCGTGCTGGCGTTGAAATGTTGTGTAATTTTCTTTTACTATTATAAACTAGTTTCTGCCCTCGACTCCGTCCGTATCCGTTTGTCGGTCTTCGCGTGATAAAACTGAAAAATTAAGATTTAAATTTTTTCTACGTGTTTTTCCAGGATAAAAAGTATTCAATTTTATGCCCAGGATAATAAAGTATAATTATATTAAGTTTCATCGAAATCGAACCGTTAGTTTTCACGTAATGCCTGAACATACAGACAGACCAACATTTTTTATTAATCACATATTTGGGTTTGGTATCGATTCAGTAACACTGCTATTTATTTTTTTAAATATTTTCAATGTACAAAATTGACTTCTACAGATTTATTATTTGTATAGATTCGGTCTTTGTTCTTATTCTAGCTGTTTATTTGCGGATTCGTCAGCGTAGAATGGATGTAAACTAATTTTCATCTCTCGTTGTTTTTCGCCTCTGTGATGTAGCGGTCCAGGTGTTAGACTTGATTGCGTGAGGTCCATGGTTCGATTCCCGGGTCGGTCAACAAAACGAAAATTTGGTTTTTCATATTATTGTTAAAAAAATGTTGCCCGAGTTAGGATAAATACCCGATTACTGGATCATTTCAGTTCGGTTCGTTTGTTGGACTTGACTGTTTATAGTCCCGGGTTTAAATCCAGGGTCGGGCAACAAAAAGAAAATCGGATTTATCTAATTTTTCCAATAAAAAAAACCTTTCTCGGGATTGGAAATGTGCCCGCTTGGCAATAGGCTTGCTACCTATCACATTGTGGGTCTTAGTATCTTCGGCTAGTCGTGGGTGTCCTGGTTGTGCCTCTGCCTACCACTCTGGGGATATGGGCGTGAAGATACTCACTTATGTGTTTTTACTAATTTTTTTTCTATAAGGGTTCAATTTTGAAAATAAAGTAGTATGTGTTTGAACTTGCATTTCTAACTATATGCATATCAAACTTTATTAAAATCTACCCAGTGGTTTAACCATGAAAGCACGACAGACATTTTATTTTATTTTTTACTTCCTGCTCTGGCGAACTTCATTCAGATGGTACCCGTTCAGTTTGTATGGACAAAATTATAATGTTGTTTTTTCTAGTTTTATCACAGATGAACGGAATAAAAAGTATCATATATCCGTCTCCCGATTCTAAGCTACCTCCTTATCAATTTTCAGCCAAATCGGTTCAGTCGTCTTTGAGTTAAAATATTGTATTTTTTTTATCATAAATTGAGATGTAAGCTATCCTATCTTTCAAGTTATATCATCGGTTTAGTAGTTTAGGAGTCCATCGTGGATAAATAACGTGACACGTATATAATATATGTAACTTCACGCCCATATCTCCGAAGACGTAGGCAGATGCACAACCAGGGCACCCACGACTAGCTGAAGACAATAAGTCCCACAATGTGACAGGTGGCAAGCCTATCGCCAACCGAGCACGAAAAAATTAATTAGTTTTTAATAAATACAACAAGGCCTCGAACAAAAGTAAGTTTACCGGCTACCTTACCCTCCGAACCAGAACACGTCATGACGTTATGGCGGCTGGAATAGGTAAGGCGGTGGTACCAATCCGGGTGAGTCGCTGCAAAACTCTACCACCTAGTCAGATGTCACGGTGTTAGTGACGGTAAGCCTGTGCTCGCCTTATACGAGCTGCCTGGCAGGAAGGCAAATGGTCTATTCTGCAAAGGAGCCCGGACCAACACGGGGAAAAATATACCGTAACATCACCAAGTGTCGACGATAAAAATAGTAAAACATTATAACAAAGCCTAACATTTGTGAGTAGCATGTGCGGGTATCTCATACGAGTCTAGAAAACCTAGCATTAAATATTTATTCCCATGAAAAATTTGTTCAGCCTTTTAAGCTTTGAAGCAACATGTATTATGCAACAGAAATGAAGCTGTTTGCTCGAAGCGCCTTTATTTCGAAATTTCACGTCTGTCTAATAATATCTAGTCTAGAAGTTACGAACGCTGAACGAAATAATATTTCACTCTCTTGCTAAAATGATCTTAGTAAAAAAATATAGCGTAGGGCTTTTATTGAAGTTTTAAATTTAAGTTTAGGTATTGCTATCGTCACAGATCTCTCACTTGCCTTTATTTATGTCCTTGAATAGGGATATTAAAAAAATTACACTCTTATTAATTAACTTAGAATAAAGTACTCTAAGGTTCAACCCGGTATTATGGTCTTACGGCCAATGTTAATAATATATCTCAATCTAATGGATTTCAAGCAATCTAGATAGCTCCGTATCCGCCGGCCTATTTCATACTAAATTGCCATATTTATCCTGTCCACAGATATGTTATTGGCAAGCGATAACATAAAAATGGATCAAAATATCAATCTTGGACAGCGAATTTTGGATTAGGATTGATTATTAATATTGGCCGTTAGAGTGTGATACAGACTAGTATCGACACAAATTTACTCCTACCTTTGCCTTTGTGTGCCTCTGTGGTCTAGCGGTCCAGCGTCGAGCTTGACTTCTTGATGTCCCGAGTTTGATCCCCAGGTCGAGCAGCAAACAAATTAGAAAATGTATATGTTCAATTTTCTAATAAAATTAACGTTGACCGGGATTGGCTGTATGTGACGGGGTGGCGTTAGACTTGCCTCTGCCTACCCCTTCGGGGATACGGGGTAAAGACACTTGGGGTAATTGTGCGCTGCCAAACTGGGGCCGGGATGTTAAGCCTTGAGCAAAAGTAAGTTAACCGGCTACCTTACATTCCGAACCGGTACACCTCAACGGCAGGCACTGATGTTATGGTGGCGGAATAGGTACGACGGAAGCACCAATCCGGACGAGTCAGAAAAGCAAATGGTGTCACAAAAGATAAAATTGAATTTAACATTCAGTATCGGCCACAAAAAGCCATACTATTATTTAAAACAAAAAAAATATTTTACGTAGTACGTAACATTGAATAGGTATATCAAATTCATTGTTATTTTTTTTTTGTATTCAGGACTTTAAGCAATTGAAAATATTATAAAACTAAAAATTTTGAACGACCTCCAATGAAACCTATGTTATGTTGTTTAAAACCATCTTCGTCATGTCTGCTTAGTAAAAAAGTGTGTGTGTGTGTGTCAGCTACGACGCACGATTGGGTTTACTCCTTACGAAATATATCTTGCAGCACACATGTCTCCTACAGCAGACTTAGTTATGTTAATTCTTCTTAAATTAGTATCATCGCAGACATATAAAGTGTGATCCAAATAGTCAGTATTTTGATAGATACCGACTCCTCCTGCACGGAGACTACGAAGTATCGCGCAAGAGGAGATCCCGAAATTAGATACGCTGTGTAATGTATTCCATCTCATTCTTTTACACGTTCAATCCTACGGATATATATGTTTGTCTCTTTCTAAGTAACGCCTCAACGTTTCGTGTTACACTTGATTTTACTCCTTATAAAATTTCCGTACCGGGCCTTATAACTCAAATCGTTTCTTAAGGAGTAAACTCCAAAAATCAACACAAAAATTAGTCTATTCGTAAGGGAGTTATGTTGCTACAGTAAAACACACAAACACGTAACTTTTTTAGAATCCCTTTTTTACCATAGTTTGATACAGTCAGTTTCATTGTTTGTAATAATGCTTTAGTTTCTTATATTGTGTAAGAATAATATGAATGGGGAGTTTTTCAATCAATAACCAATAATTGGAATAGCTTTCTTTCGTCCTTACTTTATTCTCCGCTATAATAGCTCACACAATACCCCCGTAATAGAAGCTTATTAAAGATTTATTTGCCCTCCTGAGAGACTAAGCCTGTTACAATACAAATTTCTTCATTCTTTTATAACGAAGCAGAAAACTTAAATACTTTTTTTAAACTTAAATATTATACTTATTTTCAATGAAAAGCTCAAATTTAGTTTTGGGGCAGGAAAGTGATCACCACTTTTTTTAAAGAGTATATATATACTACGTAATAAGAGGCGGGCCTTCCATAGATACATAGCAAAAGCGAATTTGTATAAAGTTTACTTGAAAAAGTATAACCCGTATAATTTAAAAGTAAGTCTAAAGACATCCAGATATAAGGCAACAAGTGTCATATGATTTGGGTGAACAAAAAACATACCAAACTTATTTTTTTGATATGAAAGTTGCGCCAAACTGATTTTTTTGAGGAAAAAAGTAGGTAGTTCTATATAAATTTTATAGAATAGAATAGAATAGAATAACTCTTTATTGTACACCAAAATACATAAAAATAAATACATGAAAAGAAACTTAAAAACTAAGTGATACACAAAGGCGGCCTTATCGCCAAAACAGCGATCTCTTCCAGGCAACCCCACGTTATGGAGACATAATAAAATAAATTTTGCACGATGGTGCTCTTAATACACAAAAAAGAAATATAACACATGCAATATTAAGTGGAATATAAAGATTTTAAAATAAAGGAAAAAAAAACCATAAACAGAATTACTTAATTGAGTCATATTGAATGTAGAAAGTGACGTTTAACCATATTTTTAAAAGTATTGATATTTGGGGCTTTCCTGACTTCTACTGGGAGCGAGTTCCAAAGATTTACTGATAGCGAGGTAAAAGATCGGCTATAATAGTTAGTGTTAATTTTATGTGGGTTTCTTCTCCTTCTTTCTTTAGATTTTGGCATTCACGTTAGTATTTTGCCATTAGTCAACTAGAAATTCGCCTCAATTTATATACATAAGTCATAAGTCATGCCAGGGTCTTGGATAAAGTGGTAGCCTAATTACTCAAGCTCATGTAGTGAGATTTGATGGCAACGAGGACTTACAAGATACGCTAATTTCTTCATGATTATTTCATTTGTGAACTTTCACTAAACAAAATTGTACAAAATGCCACCAAATGTGAATAATTTCACTCTATATTAACATGAAATTACTCGTATGAAAAAATTTCGTCAATCTTTTCTCTCGATGGCAAAACTCTGACAAGCATTTACCATCTCATCTTGGAAGTATGCTGAAAGGGTAAGAGACTAACACTTGGTCCCAGCAATGGACTTGGCGAGAATATATAAATCGTTAAGACCTTTGTTTAATCTCTGTCTTGGTAATTAAAAATTTTATGGCGTACTTTCTAAGTCTTCCACAAGGTATTGTTCTAGGCACTATTAGGTCAAGGCATTTGTTATATATTACGAGTATATTTACTCGGTCTGCCTGTGACGTGAATAAGCTAGCTAAGAAGAGCTTCAGTATCTTATCTTAATCACGTAAACCGAGGCTGCCTTCAATGTATTTTTAATGACTTTTTTATGATATTGGAAGGCAAACATGCAGACGGATTTCCTGATGGTAAGAACTTCACGTCGCCTAGAAACATCAAATTTTAGGCTTCGAGTAAAAGTAAAGGTACCGCCTACCCTATCCTCCGAACCGGAACACGTCAACGGGAAGTGCTGACGTTATGGGGCAAGAACTGGTAAGGCTGTGGTACCAATTCGGGCGAGTCGCTGCGAAACTCTAACACCTAGTCAGATGTCATTGTGTTAGTGACGGTAAGCCTATGCTCGCCCTTTATGAGCTGCCTGGCAAGTAGGCAGATGTTCTATTCTGCAAAATCCAGACACTGGGATAAGTGTTGATCCTCTTTGCTCCTTTAACCTTATCTTTTAACCTCTTGCTGAATAATTAATTTCAACAAAAACATATACGTTTTCGTTAATTACTACATAGTATAAAACAAAGTCGCTCCTCTGTCCGTTTGTTCTTTTGTATGCTTAAATCTTTAAAACTTCGCAACGGATTTTGATGCAGTTTTTTAATTAGATAAAGTGATTGAAAAGGAAGGTTTATATGTATATTTCATAACCGCGCGAAGCCGGGGCAGGCCGCTAGTTTTATATAAACCAAATATAACAGCAGGCGTGGGTTGCCATTATAAAATATAATTAGGATTGATGAGCTGTCGTCGAACAAAACTTCTTAAATGTAAGTTAATGTAACAAAGTGCCTGTTTTGTAAAACCATTAGGCTTTAATTTCGTTTTGAATAACAGACTTTTAGTGTTGAAACATTAAAAATAATAACAGATGTCCGTTTTTCCCCCTATTTTTACCGTTATGTTCGGGCTCCTTTGCAGAATAGACCATCTGCCTTCCTGCCAGGCAGCTCGTAAAGGGCGAGCATAGGCTTATCGTTACTAGCACAGTGACATCCTACTAGGAGGTAGAGTTTCGCAGCTAATCGCCCGAATTGGTACCACCGCCTTACCTATTCCTGCCTCCATAACGTCCAATGCTTGCCGTTGACGTATTCCGGTTCGGAGGGTAAGGTAGCTGGTAAACTCAATTTTGCTCGAGGCCTAACATCTCGGCCTCAGGTTGGCAACGCATCTTTGGTGTCTCTAGGCGGCGTGAATTTCTTACCATCAGGAAATCCGTCTGCTTGTTTGCCTTCCAATATTATCATAAAAAAATAAAAATGTTATTTAAACAAAAAGCGATTACAAAAATGTTTATAATAATGTGACTGGAATATAAATAATGTGTCGGTTTAGTTTTTTAGATATATTTGGTTTCAGTTTAGTTGTTGTTTTAGTTATATTTAGTTATTTTTTATTTGTTATGTTGTCGGGATGCAACAACCCCTCCGACTGTAGCAATTAGTAGTAAAATGTCAACCAATTTCATACAAAATGGCACTAAAATAAACCAAACTTTAAATTAACACGAAACTATTATGAAAAAAACTACTCCATTTTTTCTGTCGATCACGCCAAAGCAACCCATAATCCAAGTTGCGAATATAATTTATGGTCTCATAGATATAGCAGCCATATACTATCCCTATTGCAGTAAAGTAACCGATTTTATGATCGTACTATGACGTTTACGAGAGCAGTTATGTTGTTCCCTTAGATTGTATGTTACTATGGTTAACTATATTTTACCCGGCTAAAGGTTATGAGTTTTGTAGTATATTATTTGCACACCATAAACTGGTAGAATATGTAGAAACACCTAAACAATTTTGTAACACATTTGTAACACTCATATTCCGCAAATAAATATTTTTTTCTTTTTTTTTCTTTTCTATAATATAATTCTGTGGCTCTTGTAAACACAACAACAAGTTTAAATCTTAACTCGAGTTGAACCTTTTTTTGAGTTTTACATGTGACTGAACACATAGGTAAATTAATGTTGCAACATCTTATCTTTTATCAAGGAATCTATCATCATGTCCTTTTATCAAGGAAACTAATGTTAATGATAATATATTTTGAAGTAAGTAAGTATCTTCACGCTCACATCCCCGAAGACGCAGGCAGAGGCACAACAAGAGCACCCGTGACAAGCCGAAAACACTAAGTCCCACAATGTTATAGATAGCAATCCTATCGCTAACCGGGCACATATCCAATCCCGAGCAACATTTTTTTATTAGAAAATTGGAAAAACTTAATTTTGTTTTTATTGCCCGATCCGGGAATCGAACCCGGGACATCATGCAGTCTATTCCCTCAACTGATCCGCTAGATCACAGAGGCGATCAAAATTATATAATTTAAACGCAGTAAAATTACAAAAAACACACTTACTTCTTCTACACAGTCTTCGAGTTCGAGTACACCAAATCGCACTCAATTGAGTTTGTTTTGGTGAGCCCTGAGCCGTGCCGTGCCGTGCCTGAGCCGTGTGCTGAATTCTGGGACAAGGATGGCGAGGAACGTGACAAGTTAATTTATTTTCCGAGTTCGGACTCTAGTCGTAAACTAATAACGGTAGAGGCTGGTGGCAACATTAGTTAAGGTTTTTACATACGAAAGACGTGACAATATAGGTTGCTTTCCGAGCTGTAACTTATTCCTGATTTGGTCGCGGTAGTGGGCGGTGAAAACGTTTGTGCTTATTTTATTTTGTGTCATTTGGAAGGCTTCTAGCCACAACCTATAAGGCTATCAAAATAAAAGCTTATTATATATCTGTTATAATGGATTTCAGCAAGGGTTCGCCCGATTCAATAGAATATCTGTATTTAGGATCTAAACACGAGAGGCTTACATCGGTTTTCCTTTCTATTTCCTCTGCCCATTTTAAATGCATTAATAATTTTTAATATTTTCACTTTTTAAATTGAAAAGTTGCTAAAAAACGACTTCACCCTTATGTTTCATCTCACAGTGTCAATGTTTAACCAAGGGAATAATTAACACATCAAAAAGTTAAATTATACTATTAGTGTAATTGCTACTAGCTGTTGCTCGTGAATTAGTACACCTGTTGAAGTAGCATTGTGTTGTTTGTGATGGGAACGAAAGGTTTTCCCGAAGCAAAAGGTATCCTGAATGTGAATCCGGGCTATAAGCTACTATACAAAATTAATTGAAAATCCGTTAAGTAGTTCTTATGTGAAAAGTGAATAGATAGACAGATATACTGAAAAAAAACTCATTTCATGCTCTAAATTGCAAACAATAGTAACATTGTTTTTAAAGTTAGGTCAATTTAATAGACCGCATTTGACATATTCAATCTTAGTAAATATCTGTCAAAATAAGTAAGTATATGGCGTTATGTTGACATCACTACGAATATTATGTTTTAAAATGAAAAGTTGGGGCAAATATACTTACAAGCTTTGTACGAGGACATAATACTATTACAAAGTCATGGTGTCGCATCTTAGAAATAGGACTTAGAGGTCAATGTGTAAATTACACTAAAATCCTAAATAATTCAATTAAGTATATTTTGATTTCATTCATGATAAAGACCAATTAATAATATAATAATAAAAAAAAGTCAAATGGTTTTTGAAGTTATACTTCTTTTGGCGCGTTAGGAAAAAATGATGAGGGTAAATTTTTACGATGCGCGCGCACACCGTCACGAAAAACCGACATGATGAAGTAAGCTATAGATAACATTTTAGTTTTTATTTAATATTAAATAAACTTTGTTTAAATAAATAATGTATTATAATAAAACTAAATACCTTTTTCTATGGTCAGTGTCATTTTGTCTACAAATGTAACATAAGGCAAAAGATAAAATTTTTAAAAAGATTTTTATCTTATTACGCCGAAGAAGTATAACTTCTAACGCGTGTACATAAGTACACATACAATTTTTTTTATTAAATTGACACAACTTTAAAATCTGTATCACATAGATTTAGTTCTATTTTAAGTATAGGTAGAGATAAGTAAAAGGTTAGTTTTTTAAAATGAAATTGAATATTAATGCCTTAAAACAGCGCCATCTGTTTTATTTATTGTTTAAATAATTAGGGTCAGCTTAGACGCAAATTTTTACTAATGGTCATTATATTAGCAATTCAGTACTTAAATATTGAGTTACATAAAAACTACCAAAGAGTATATCAGTACTACGTAATAAGAGGCGGGACTTCCATAGATACATATCAAACACGAATTTTGTATGAAGTTTAGCTTAAATTGACACATGAAACTTGACAGATAGGTATAACCCGCTTAATTTGAAAGTAAGACTAAAGGCATTCAGATTTAAGGTAACTAGTGTCATATGATTTGGGTGAATAAAAAACACAGCAAACTTATTTTTTTATATGAAAGTTGCGCCAAACTGAAAACTACGGTGATTGTCAGTCCAGTATCTATATTGTCTTTGGTAATGCTTACGTCAAAAATGTGCACGAAAATTCAGTGGAATTCACGCAGTGGAAAAGTGATGAACATAAAATTTAATATTATCGTTAATTAAAATAAATTATGTCTGGTTAGGGCAAAGGGTCGCTAATTAAAAGAAATTTCCCATTCCTCTGGGGTAAAGAGACTCCTTACCTAGCTCTTTTTAATATAATATTGTATATAACTTCCTTACAATAAAATTACTTTAAATGTTACAATTTTCAGAGGTTATATTTAAAACAAATTTGTTTCCTCCCTTTGAAGGTGGAAATGGGTACTAGTGTTTCCGATTTTTACCTTTAATGTCTTTACCGTATATTTTTGTACTTTCTCTTACTCTCTGTAGCATTATTCTCTTACATGTTCCGGAACTACTTTACTTCACCGGCTTGTAAAACCTGGACTCTTGTAGAACTTAAAACTACATAGGACACATTTCTTTCTGGCTGTTTATTGTACTAAATGTTTTTGTAAGCTGTACATTTACTACGTACGCGGTACTGTATAAGTAGTAGTAGTTGACGTAGTAATGTTGCCTAAACGTAAGAAGTGCAATATTGTGAATTCTTTTAATTTTTCAACTTAAGGGAAAGGATCTTACTCCCGTTATAACATTTAATTTAGTGCATATATGCGGTATTATGATTTTTTTAAAGAAATCGGCCCACTTTTTTGTTCCGATAGTAGGTTAAAAAATCGACCAAAATATTTTGTATTTTTAGAATGCTTCTACCACCTCATCATTAAATTCATGTTGTTAACGTGCATAATTGGTTTCATTGGTCAAAATATATGCAATAGACCTAACATATAAGATCTCGATTAAGATTAAGGCTTAATCATTTAAGATATCGATCACACGAGAGCGACGCATCAATAACATTCATGGTATCGATAATTATTGTGTCTTAACACTAAAAGAGTAGTCAGCTTGTTCGCTATCTCACAACAAAAAAAAACAACATAGAACGTGTATTGAAATTTAAAACAAGGGTTCAAATAAGGCATTATGAAATTAATTGCAATCTGAACTCGAGCGTTTGGGTTTCCCTCCTCGTTTAGTGTAGGGTTTAATTAAAAAGCTCAACATAGGTAAGCACTCTAACAGGGAATCATAGCACTTGTGCCCACAGGGCCTACGTGCCCTTCAGAGAATGCCGACTCGCCCCGGGCCTGTTTGTTGGGGGAGAAAATCCATATTTCAACAAGACGAAAATGGTAGGGTTATGTTGGATAAATAATGCGTTGATGGGTTTGTGAAAAATGTTGGAAACAGTCACGATTTTGGAGAAAAAAAATCATATTGGGATTTAAGTTTGTAAAAAAATCTTTCTTGAAACGTAGTAGAAATGTATCCTAAGCTAAATCAAATTTATTATGGTATCTGTTAAAGTATTTCTATGTATTAGAATCGTTGACTAACACCCATAACACAAGCATATAATTTGCTTACTTTGGGATTAGATTCAATTTGTGTAACTTGTGGGATATTTATTCTCTTTGAATAAGACTTCAATTGACATGAAATTATAAGTGCAAAAGTCTGTATGTATTTGTTTGGTACAATTTTACTGCTAAACTACAGGATCAATTTTAATGATATTTGAATTGCATATAGTTAAAGAGTCGAGTTCAAACATTGGCTACTATTTCTATCATAGATAAAACCACCAAATATGGAAAAAAGTTTGCATGAAAATCATAACACTAAAGAAGTCGCCTGCAGTCAGCTAGTAATAATATTATAAATGCGTATATAAGTTTGTTTGTCACACTTTGAAGCGTAAACTACATTATCGTGAAAGTTTGAGAACATATGGAGATATTACGAGTAACAAAGCATACTTTTTTAACATATTATAAAGGTAGTAAAATTATAGATGTGAAAGTGTGCCTATATGTCTGTTACTATTTTACTCCAATATCGCACGATTCAATATTTAATACGCTTAAAGACTTAAGTTTTAACTTTGGTTAATATTTCTTACAAGTACCTACTTGAAGTAGACACCTACCTATCCCGGAAAGTGTAATGGAGGTTGAAAGGTTTGTATGACAATCCGTTCTACGTTGACTAAGTTGCAGGTAAACACCTAGTTAGAAATATAATATCTGATCAAGTAACTAATGCTTACAAAATGATGTACTTAATTGAAATTTTACAATATATCTGTTAAGGAAAATGAATGCTATGGAAAAAAATGTACTTACATCTTTTTAGAGGGTTTGAAAGGAAAAAAAATCTGATTGGAATTAATAGACGTCGCTTAGACATAGGCAATACACCACACCTGTTCTTCAGATCGGAACACGATACCGGCAAACACTGCATTATTACGGAATAGGTAATGCTTGTAGGTATCAATGCAAAAGACGTCGCAAAGCCCTACCACTTTTTTTAAAGGTGAGGCAAAGATGCAAGTGTGTCACCTGATGGCAAGAGATCCACCGCCGTCCACGGACATCTGCAATATTTTCAAAGCCTTTAAGAAATGAGCACGCTTTTTTTGAAGGATCCTTAGTCGTATCCGCTTGGAAATACCGACCTGCGTAACTGATTCCACAACGGCGTTATGCAATAATAAGAAATGTCTTTGAAATCGGTTGCAAACCGCCACGCTTTAAGCATGATACTGACGCGATGTCCGAGGGTGAAACTCAGCGTCAGGAATCAAACCGAACGACTCCATGGTACACGCAATAAAACAAAGAAATACTTAACATCTCTACGCAAAGCCAAAGGGTCAAGCCGATTGATAATTTTCCGGTCATTAACAATTCGAAGTGAAACTTTAGTAATAAATCTCAAAATGTTGAAGATCCTATTAATATTATAAATGCGAAAGTTTGTATGTATGGATGTATGGATGTATGGATGTATGGATGTTTGTTACTTTTTTTACGCAAAAACTACAAAGCCGATTACGATGAAATTTGGTATGTAGGTAGCTGAAGACCCAGAATAACATATAGGCTACTTTTTATCCCGGAGTTCCCGCGGGATTGGGACTTACGCGGGTGAAACCGCGGGGGGCAGCTAGTTATTTTATAAAGGAAATGTTTATCGCGTTATTCAACACAAATGGCCACATTCGTTTCTCTTTAACCTTTATTTTATGATGCGTGAAGATACGCAAAGTGTTTCCCTTTTGGTCCAGCGGAATAGGAAATTTTTATGATTTGCACACAAAAGAAAACCGTTTTTACATGATGAAACCAGCCTTTTTTATATTTGACTATAAAATCATCTTTCGTTGGTTTTTTTATGATATTGGAAGGCAAACAAGCCGACGGATTTCCTGATGGTTCACGCTGCCTAGAGACACCAAAGGTGGTAATGGTGCGTTGCCAACATGAGGCCGGGATGTTAGGCCCCGAGCAAAATTAAGTTTACCAAGCGCTGACATTATGGCGGCAGGAATAGGTAAGGTGGTGTTACCAATTCAGGCGAGTCGCTGCGAGACTCTACCACCTAGTAAGATGTTATGGTATTAATGATGGTAAGCCTATGCTCGCCTTTTACGAGCTGCCTGGCATAGGAAGGCAGAAGGTCTATTCTGTAAAGGATCCCGGACAAGGGGAAAATACAAAATCTTGGTGATTGAAATAGTCGTTCCCTAATACTAACGGCAACAATGCATGTTGTGTCTTTACTAGTAGGTGTAATGTACAAACACATAATTTCACGCCAAGTCCTTCGCAGCGTCGGCAGAGAGTATTGAGTGATAAATCTCACGATCCTTGCAGACCTTTGCTGGCTGCAAGGATCGTGAGATTGATGACAGACAGATGAATCTGGCTTCATTCCCTCCACATTCGCCTCTGTGGTCTAGCGGTCCGGGTGATGGACTTGACTGCGTGAGGTCCAGGGTTCGAATCCCGGGTCGGCCAACAAAAAGAAAATTGAATTTTTCCAATTTTCTAATAAAAAAATGTTGGTCGGGATTGGAAATGTGCCCGGTTGGCGATAGGCTTGCCACCTATCACATTTTGGGACTTAGTGTCTTCGGCTAGTCGTGGGTGCCCTGGTTGTGCCTCTGCCTACCTCTTCGGGGACATGGGCGTGAAGATACACTCTTTACCCTTTTCATACAAACACGCCGGTTTCGGAGACTTTTGACACGACCCTCGGATAACACCCGAACGATTTGATCATGGAATATCAACCTAAGTTTCCCTGGGTGCCTAAATCTACATTTGCATTGTATGTCTGCTTTGTCAATCTTTTGTCTGCCATTCTTCCCACATTACTGAACCAGCGGAGCGCGCCCTTAACATTTTAGTACTACTACGTTCTTTTTTTACAACTCTATTTCGGATCTCACTGTTACGAAAGCTATCATCGGGCTTTACATCACAGATTTTTCATAGCGCCCTCGTTTCGACCGCGTTTACCCTACTCTCGTGCTTTTTTTGACTCACCCAACTCACACCTTCATACAGCAACGTTGGAATAACATAAAATTATGCAAAGCGAGTCAAGCACTTTCAAGTCAAGTTGCACAACTTAAGTCTAACCCCAAAATAAGCATACTGATGCTTATGTTGTGTTATTGATAAAAGGATATAACCTCATTCTATGGTACCTTGTGACATCATCGAGTATTAGGGGGCGTCCATAAATTACGTGAGGTGTTTTTTTAAATTTCTTGCACCCTGGTGAGATGTCGTGAGATTTCATTTAACCCCATCCCCCAATCTTACCTGAGATTTTTCAAAATATTGATTGTGACGTAGCGTGAACACAAAGGACGGGCTATATTGTAAATTCAGATTTGAGCTATTTGGTGGTGCAATTTATTTAGAAACACTTGTACTTTCCACAATATGTTTTTTATTATTTTTTATTTTTATGATTTAGCCAACCGTTTTCGCTATACAAGCATCATCAGGGCCATATAACAACTGAAGTTTTGTTGAAAATAATACCGTCTAATTGTCACCTTCAAAAATAACGGTATTTAAATAAAAACATACTGAGTGATGACATTAGTAAACAAATTCGAATTGACTGGGTTGACACGTTAGATAAAAACTTCAATAATGGGGAAAATTTTCCCTTAACTAAGTACTACTAATGTTATCTATTAAACTAAATTCAAAATAATGAGCTATTTGGTACAAAACTATTTGTCGGACAGTTACTAAATGTACAATTTCAAAGTATGAATGAAACTATTTTCTTTCGAACGAATTAGTTAGTGATCCCGATCGTATTAAGATTATTCTTAAGATCAAATCTTAAGAATGTACAATCTGTATTACATGGGCCAAAATACAGATACTTTTTTTCAATAAAAAAAAAATGCGTGGCATTTGTTGAGATTCAATTTCCTCTTTCAAGATTATATGAGATTCGGGTCCCTTAAACATCTCACGTAATTTATGGACGCCCCTTATGAAATTTAAATTATTTATTTAATTTAAATAATCACATTAAATGATTGATTAATACTAGTAGGATAATTTAACTGTGTGACGGTAGATTGAGATTGATCGAGCATATGATATGTGGAACCACGTCGGAGTAGCGAATGAACTATCTTATTAAAATATGTCCTTTATAAGCCGAGTAGTCGAGTCACAAACATACAATAAAAAAAGAAAAAAGAAACATGCAATAGAATTTATTACTTCCTTCTTTTTGATGTCGATTAATAGCAACTTTATACAAAGTAACAATAACCCTTACCTTATTTCTTTTCAGGTACGATCCCGTGAAAAAAGTGGTGAGGAAATACATTTCAAAGGTATAAATATGTAATGATAAATATAAGAAGTTGACGTGTTTCGGTTCGGAGGGTACGATAGCCGGTAAACTTATTTTTGCGCTAGGCCTAAGATCCCGGTTTCAGGTTGGCAAAGCACCATTACCACCTTTGGTGCCTCTAGGCGGCGTGAATTTCTTACCATCAGGAAATCTGTCTGCTTCATGTCATATCACAAAAAATGTGTGCAATAAAACAAGATGGTACTTTTATTAGAAAGATAAATCAAAACTTCGAGGTAATCACATATTAGTTTTAATATGATCCGATAGGTGGTTTTGGAGGAGTTATACTTAATATTAATATTAAAATAATGTATTACTCACTGTAACTATACTATAGTGATAAAAATATTGTAAATGACATTTCAAAGAAAAAATATTGCTACTTTTTACTGTATATTTTTTATTTTCTTTAATTCCTACCACAATTGGTAATTTTCTATAAATTTTAAAGAAAGAAAAAATTTCGCCCCAGATTTTTCTTTCTTTAAAATTTGTAGAAATTTATCCCACGCACAGGGCAAGTGCTAAAAAAATAAAAAAATAAAAATACGTTACAATTGGTAATATTTAATAAATGAATCATCACGCGGCCTTTGTTTGCTTTTATCCTGCTCAAAAGAAATAAATAAAAGTAAATTTAATGTATCGTTAATACTTGCAAGTTTACGATGAATCGTAGCTACTAGTTGCCTTATTTTTTATTACTAATAAAACATGTCACATTGCATTAATAAAATTACCGGAAACTCCACCGGTTTATTAAATAAAAAGTAAAGTAAAGTATCTTCATACCTATATCCCCGAAGAAGTAGGCAGAGGGCACTACCAAGTCACCCATGACAAGACGAAGACACTAAATCCCACAATGTGATAGGTGGCAAACCTGTCGCCAACCGGGCACATATTCAATCTCGGGCAACGTTATGTTTATTAGAAAATAAAAAATAAAAATTTCTAGAATTTTTGATTGCCATACCTGGGGATCGAATTCGGGACCTCAAGAAGTCAAGTGCGACGCTGGAACGATATTTCTACCACACCAGAACCCAACAGTGGGGAGCACTGAAAATAATACGGCAGGAATACGTAAAATGGTGGCTGATGCAGGCAAAACTATCGCCAATCGTTATCATGACTTTACTACAAGACAGCAATGCACCTGTAACATCTATTGTGTCTATAAGCTAATTTGACTCTTGTCATCAGGACAGTCGTGTAAAGTACTATTTAAATTATGCGCTTCGGCTATATTCGTCAAGCTTTGGAAATCCGATTGTATTTTCATGATATCTATATAGAGTTGTTATTACATAATTAATAATATCGCTTAAATTTAGATTAGGTCAGCCAATTTAAAAATAAAAGTATAAAGTGTAAAAAGAGTAAAAAGTGCGCATAAGTTAAATAGTAGTACTGTCCTTAGTCGCTGATTTCTCACATAAAAACCCTCTTTTCGAAGTGGGTTAAAAGCATAAAATTTTACGAGGTGAAACTCATAGAAAAATCAGCATTGAATATGCAAGCTTTTGCGACCGTTACCATGTGCATGCTCCGGAGACAGAACGTCCAGAGAGTGGCCATAAATTACAAATTATTGCATATAAAGTTAGATTTACTACAAAGTTGGTAGAAAATGTGAAGTATAAATACAATTTGTGTGCTCTTGTATCCCTGCTATGTCACTTATTTATAGACTAGCTGTTGCCTCCGGCGTTACCTGTGTGGTTAATGATCTTACAGAAATATGTTTTCGGGATAAAAAAATTCCAATGTGTTTATCCAAATTACCCTCTGCAAAACTTCATGAAAATCGGTTCTGTAGTTTTTGCGTGAACGGTTAGCAAACAAATATACTAACTTTCGCATACAATGTTATAAATGCATATCGGCACCTACAACCTCCTTACCTATTCCTGCCGCCATAACTTCAATAACGTGTTCCGGTTCGGAGGGTAAGGTAGCCGGTAAATTTACTTTTGTTTAAATTTAAATTTACCATCCCGGCCTCAGGTTGGCAACGCACCATTACCACCTTTGGTGTCTCTAGGCGGCGTGAATTTCTTACCATCGGGAAATCCGTCTGCTTCTTTGCCTTCCATTATCATAAAAAAACAAATGTATTAAAAATATATATATATATTTATAATGACATTGGAATTATAAAAAAGTACTACCGATTTTCATTAAATTTGGCATATACATACAATGTAAATTGGATTAACATATTATAAGATAGTAGACAGCCTCGTTGGTCGAGTGGCTAGCGTACTCGCCTACATCGACCAACCGCGTGGCTCGGGTTCGATTCCCGACGGGGGCAGGCATTTGTGTGATGAACATTTAGATGTCTGCATTTCCGGGTCTGAGTGTTTATTAAATTTATTCTGGTATCTATTTAAGTATTTATATGTAATAGTATCGTTGACTAACACCCATAACACAAGCATATAATTTGCTTACTTTGGGGTTAGATTCAATTCGTGTAACTTGTCCAGGGATATTTATTTATTTATTTATTTATATAAGATAGTTTTCATCCCGAAAAAATGTTCCTATGGGACTATTATCAGTCATCACGTGGGCGACGCTGCAGGCAACGGCTAGAATAGAATATATACATACATATTAATTATTATCTTCACGCCAAGTCCCTTTTAAATGAATTTGAATTGAAATAAATTTGTGCATTTCTGAACTAATGCACAAACTTTTCTTAATTATTTTTTGTTGTGTTACTTATGGTCACGAGAAGGAGAGATGAAGAAACAATATTTTTCTTTTCTTTCTTTAAGTTTTGGCCTTCACGTTAGTACCTATTTTGCCATTCGTCAAGTAGAAATTTGCATCAAATTTTATATCAATTATAATTATAATTAGTCATCAGTCACAAGTCGTCAGTAAGTCATGTCAGCTCTTGGCATCATCAGGCCTCATTACACAAGCTCATGTAAGGAGATTTGACGGCAACAAGAAAATACACAATACGCTAATTTCTTCACGATTATTTCAATTGTGCACTTTTACTGAACAAAATTGTACAAAATGCCACCAAAATTGCCTAATTATACTCAATATCAACGAGAAATTCAATAAGTATGAAAAAACTTCGACCATAATTATTTTTCTCGATGGCGTTAAAACTCTAAGAAACAATCTGGAAAGTTAAAGGAAAAATATGTATCGCCGGAATAAAATTTTTGTCCATATATACAGCTCCTGTATGTACAGACCAACTTACAGATTCCATTTACATATGCAATTAACGTACGGAGAACTGTACGTAATAACTTTTGAAATAACAAAACGTACTTGAAGCGACCCACAGTTGATGAAAAAACAACATAATGAAAAATAGTGTGTATTTTTTCATGCTAGCAATAATTGTATCGAGTTGATTTTATTACACTTTGAGAGGTTTGTATTCGACTCCTATATTTTTATGTAGGTATGTTAATCGATTTCTCTGTCGATTCTAAACCTTAATTGTTTTTTTAACGTAGTATTTCCGAAGTAGTTTTATCGACATCAAATCTGGATTTGATGGAATCCCAGTGAAATTTAGGAAAATACTAAATTTGAGTCTACTTAGACAAAATACATTTACAATTATAATTTTCCCCGTGTTGGTCCGGGCTCCTTTGTAGAATAGACCACCTGCCTTCCTGTCAGGCACCTCGTAAAAGGCGAGCACAGGCTTACCGTCACTAGCACCGTGACATCTGACTAGGTGGTAGAGTTTCGCAGCGACTCACCCGGATTGGTACCACCGCCTTACCTATTCCTGCCGCCATAACGTCATGACGTTTGGAGGGTGAGGTAGCCGGTAAACTGACTTTTGCTCAAGGCCTAACATCCCGGCCTCAGGTTGACAACGCACCATTACCACCTTTGGTGTCTCTAGGCGGCGTGAATTTCTTTCCATCAGGAAATCCGTCTGCTTGTTTGCCTTTCAATATCATAAAAAAAAATTAAAAAAAAGTAAAATTGGTCCATCTTTTATAAACTCATTGTAAGGGCTCTGGTGTCATTTCCAAATACTGCTGACTCACTCTAATGTACTGACTTCTCTTTCTGATAGTCTTATGATGTCAATTAAAAAAAAGAGCTCATTAGTTTTTGAAGATTTCATCAGGTCTCTGTTAGGAGTGTAATCTCTAATAGCAATATAGTTTCATGAATGCGACATTCGGCTGCTCCAAAAAGTTTTATTTTAACCGGTAATCCTATTTTATTACATAGAACATAACAAAGTCGCTCCCTCTGTCCCTATGTCTCTTTGTATGCTTAAATCTTTAAAACTACGCAATGGATTTTGATGCGGTTTTTTAATAGATATAGTGATTGAAAACGAGGGTTTATATGTATATTTCATAACCGAGTGAAACCGGGGCGGGCCGCTAGTCCTGCCAATGTTATAAATGCGAAAGTTTGTAAGGATATGTGTATGTTTGTTACTCTTTCACGCTCGAATGGCTGAACGGATTTGTCTGAAATTTGGAACACAGATAGGTAGTGACCTGGATTAACATATAGGCTTATAACTTTCAATCTACATCGCACAAAGGGTTACTTTGAAAACTCGGGCGAAGTCGCAGGTAATAGCTAGTGTAATATAAAAGCGAAAGTTTTTATATTTGTTTGTTACTTCTCCACGCAAAATCTGCTGAACCGATTTTCATGTGGTTTGGTACACACATAGAGGGTAGCTTGCATTAATACATAATATAGTTTTTATCCTGAAAAAATATTCCTGTAGAATCATTAACCACGCGGGCAACAGCTAGTATGAAATAAAAATAAAACAGATCAAACGAAATTTTAATGAAGAGCTACAATGAGATTTTAATTAAACGTTACGAGAATATTAATATTTGATATGTCTGTTCATAATATTTCAATAGTGACCTCATGAAAATAAACATCAGTATGTAAATCGAGCTGTCTGTTGCCGCCATGTTGATTTTGTTATGTATTTTACTGGTTCGGACTTTTCATGGTTTATTATTTAATTTTAATATTATTAAGTGACCTACGATGACTAACCCGGATTTTTATGTGATACTAGCTGTTCCGGCGAACTTCGTTCTACCCATTGAGTTGGTATGGGTAAGTATCTCCACGCCCATACAAACTGAATGGGGGGAAACCCGGGGGATCCCAAGAGGTAGGCAGTGGCACAACCATAGCACGCACGACTAGCCGAAGACATCAAGTCCCACAATGTAATAATTGGCATGCCTATCGCCAACCGATCACTAGTCCAATCCTGGACAACACGTTTATTGTAATTATTGTAACGATATTATAAGATAGTGGTTTATATATTAAAAGGTAGTGCCCCGTGTTGGTCCGGGCTCCTTTGCAGAATAGACCATCTGCGTTCCTGCCAGGCAGCTTGTAAAAGGCGAGCATAGGCTTACCGTCACTAACACCGCGACATTTGACTATGTGCTAGAGTTTCGCAGCGACTCACCCGGATTGGTACCACCACCTTGCCTATTCCTGCCGCCATAACGTCATTGCTTGCCGTTGACGTGTTCCGGTTCGGAGGGTTAGGTAGCCGGTAAACTTACTTTTGCTCGAAATCTAGCATCTCGACCTCAGGTTGGCAGCGCACCATTAGTGCTTTCGGTGTCTCTAGGCGGCGTGAATTTCTTACCATCAGGAAATCCGTCTGCTTGTTTGCCTTTCAATGCCACAAAAATAAAATTTTAAGATAGTTGGTATAATAGGTCGATTATTAGGAAGATGACGTCATTTTCATAACTAGTTTCAATTATAGGTTTATAAAATCCTACCCCACTTGCTTTTAGGAATCCTAATGAAGTATAATAACTTCACGCTGATTGGTTGGGACCGTCAGCAAGTTGCGTGTTACTTTGCACTATGTTCTTATCAAGGCGTTGTTCTACACTATATACGGATATTTCTGGGCGGTAAAATTGTTTTTATGGGAGTGCTGCCGCTATCTAAATGTGTTTTTTCGGTCACATTTTTTTGTAAATTTAATACTTTCTTAACCCGAGTGCTTTAAATATTGTAATGCTCGGTTCCTATATTTTCAAGAAACGAGTCGTTTTGTTTACGAATGTATTTAAGAAATATAATTAAAGAGTTGGATGATGGGATAGGATTAAAAATATATTTCATAATATTTTAAACAAGCTCAATAGCTTAGAATAATAACGCTATAGAAACCAAGTCCGCATGTCCATTTAAAAGCATTTTATTTGGATCCATTTATGGGTCCAAACGCCAAACCGTGCCGTAGTGTTCAACGTCAAATGGCGCCGAACGCATCTCGCGAATAAAAAATAATTATGGTGGTTTGTGCAACTAAATTGTGTCACAACATATCAAATAAACAAAAATAAATTAATAACATCAGTTTTCACTGGCAAGCTTTCATTATTCGTAGTATTTTCAAGTTAATTATGTTCAGAAAGAAAAATGTTGTTTATGTATTGTTTCAATGCACAATGTTGTCGGATCGCCAAAAATATTTTCCCACTTTAACTGACCACTTGGTTAATTCTCAAATAGTTTTTACCGATATTTATTTAAGCATTTGACACGTTCTCTTATGACGTAGATGTTGTTTTCGTTAAAAGTTATATTGTACCTATGCATACCTACTTGTGTTACTTGAAAGTTGAAAAGTCTAACACTATTTGTGATATAAAATTAGTAATATTGCTTGTTGTTGTTTTGATGACTACTGTTAACCCTGTTAATATTAACAAATGGGTGAAAAAAAAATCATTTTATAGAGTACACCACGTGAGAACTTCAGGCGACCATCAGAGGATGAATTCCATTATATGTACATTTGATATTCCTTTGTGAAGTCCTCCTTCGAAATAAGTTGAATAAAAGCTCATTACTTAATTTCAAATATATGAAAGTTATTAAAATATTAAAACAAAAGACTCGGCGTCTGCAACTGAGAAATACATCGATTAAAGGAATTTTATGTGAACTGCAAAAAAGAGATTCATTACTAATGATATATCTATTGTAATGTACCAAAATCTTTAGTAGCCAATTTAGTAGGTTACTTTTATTTATTTCACATTGAAATCCTCGTAATACTACAAAATTAAATAACTACTGTATTTGATTGGCAATAGAAAAAAAAGTTTTGAAAATATTTATAGCTATTTACGTATTAATGTCAAAAACAAACTGTCATCATCGTCGACATCTTTTCCCCATTTTCGGGAAAACTGCACTTTAACTGGCAGCGTAATACAATTGCATGTGTGCGTGGTGACAAGCGTAAGCAAGTAATCGAAATGCGTGTGTGAATTAGTTTAGTGCTTCAATATTGACACAGCGTTAATATGAAGACTATCTTTCTATAGCGTTATTATTCTAAGCTCAATAGATATTTTCTTTGAAGTCAACAACTCAACAATGACATAGGTTGCTAGGGCAACAGCAGAATATATAGTATTTACGGTCTATGGTGTATATTATCTATAAAAGAGATCACATTCAGGATGTTATCTCTTCATAGAATGGTAGTTTTTTTTTGTAGGAATATTATAAAATCTAACTATGGCCGTTCGTTATCGACGTTGCCATTAAAAATGTAAAATTGAATATGATTGTTTCTATGTCCCGTTTGACATCTATAACGGCGATTACAGCTATATAAAATGATTTTATATTACTAAAAAGCGGTTTAGATTTTCGTCCCATATCGCCACTGTGGTCTAGCGGTCCGGCGTCGGACTTGTGTATTGCCTAATAAAAATAACGTTGCCCGGGATTAAATATGTGCCCGGTTGGCGATAGACTTGCCACCTATTATTGTGGGACTAAGTGTCTTCGGCTAGTCGTGAGTGCCCTGGTCGTGCCTCTGCCCACCTCTTAGAAGATATGGGTGTGACGATACTTACTTACATTTTTTTTATAACACATTAAGAGTTAAGTTCAAACATAAGCTACTTGTGTTTCAAAAATTAACCCTATTTAAGTAATTTTGCCCTCTTAGGGGTAGAATTTAAAAAAAAAACGCTTAAATACGTTTTCCAATTTTCCAATGAGTTTTGCCAATTTTCTAATAAAAAAAATGTTGCTCGGATTAGGATATGTGCCCGGTTGATTAGGCATTGTAGTAAATACTTTTGTTTTAGTTTATTAGACAAAATAAAACAAACCCCATATCAGGAATCAAACTCCAACTTCACTAGTTTATTAGGCAAAATTAAATAACTACCTGTATCAAGAATCAAACTCCAACTTTGTAGATGACCTGCCTACGATCACCCTTCCAATAAACCGCAGACGGTAATAATGAGAACTGTAGAAAGCTTTTCTTAGATTGACTTTGTTTTCTCTAAAAGCTTCTAAAGTTTTGTGAATCCGGCGCACACTATAGTCGCAAGCTCCTTGAGACTGGTATCTAACACTGAGCTGAGATAGGTTGCACTTTAAACAAATTGCAAAGTATCTAGAAAGTTTATAAGAGCGGCTTTGGAGCGATTTGGTATTGGCAGGTTTAGGAGTTTAGCAGAATTCAATTTCTTACTCTTCAAGAAGACGTTTTAGTAAAACGGCCAATATATTTCAGGGTGTATTTTGTTTTAAAATGAAAAAGTGACAAAATATCGTGTTTGACGGTGGAAGCGACTGGATTATAGCTTAACTTATTTTCTTAAAGACTATATTAAAATTTTAAATCAGTAAGTAGTTTTTTTTATTGGAAGGTTTTCATAGAGCCAAGAAATGCATGTTGCGTTCATACAAAAAACAAAAAAGTATCTTCACGCCTGTATCCTTTAGTAGGTCTGCACAGCTACAATCCGGCACCTATATATTAAAATATCTTACAAATATCCTATCCTGTCGCCAACCCGGCATTTTTCCCATGCAACTATTTTTTTAGAAAATTGGAAAAAAAATCACTGGTAACCCAACTCGGGAATCTAACCATCTCATGAAGTCGTGTTCAATACCGGATCATAAGAACACAGCGGCGATAATTAAATATGTTCATTTATTTTAAACGCTGAACAAATTACAGATATTGATCTAGCCCTAAAGTAAACAAATCATAGTTTAGTTGACTATTACGATTATTACGATTCGTTGATTATAGGAACCGGGCATTAGTCAGCCAGAAGAGCCAATCGCCGCACTCCCCCGTTCTATGATTACTATGAAATATTGCGCTCTAAAGTAAATGTAATAAGCGACAAATCACTATTTTTGACATTATAAAAGTAATTTGAAGAAAAGTATAAAAACTGAAACACTCATCTTTTAGGTATAGTACTTATCTATGTTTATGTTAAATCTGGTGTCGATATTTTCATAATTGAAGTAGACAGTTTGGTTTTACTTTCAAAAAGGGTTAACTTTTTGATTTTTTTCTATCAAGCAAAGTGAAATGAATCGTGTTTTGGAAAAAATCGTCTTAGAAAGCATATTAATGTTAATCTTGTGTATTTTTGTCACCAAGATCCATGATTGCTTTGTACTAACTTTTATTGACTAATAACACTAAAAATTAAATACCTAAACAAATGTCTAATAAATTTATCAAAGACACCAGACCTAGAAATGTAAACATCTAGATGTTTATCACACAAGTATCTGCCTCTGTCTGAAGTCAAACCCTTGGACCATTCAAGGTCCATCGAACCATCGATCACTTGGTCGCAATTTTGAAAAATTCTAAACACGTCGACTACAACAGGGTTTAAACCACCTTGTACGTATCACGATTATGGTGCAAAGAAGATAACTTAATTCTCTTTTATGCTGAGAGTTTAACTTCTATATAACAGCATGAGTAAATGAGATAAATATGATATTATTGTAAATGTTATTGATTCTAAGTGCTAAGGCAGATCTTTCTTAATACCGGGTTCTTAAAACCTTGTGCCGTACTAAATTAATAAATTGTTACCGTCTTAGCAATAAACATAGACTAAAGAAAGAGTAGAGTTAAGTTTAAGTTGATATTATAGTTATATCACAGGGTCATAAGGGACTATAACACCAGGTTGAACCTTAAAGCACTTTAGCCTATATTTATTATTAGGACACTAGACACTCGGCTAGTCCTGGGTGCCTTAGTTGTGCCTTTGCCTACCCATCCGGGGATATAGACGTGATTATAGTTATTACTTAATTATAAAAAGTATCTTCACGCCCATAGCCCCGAAGAGGTAGGCAGAGGCACAACTAGGGCACTCACGACTAGCCGAAGACTCTAAGTCCAACAATGTGATAGGTGGCAAGCCTATCGCCAACCGGGCACATTTCCAATTCCGACCAACATTTTTTTTTATTAGAAAATTGGAAAAATCCATTTTCTTTTTGTTGGCCGACCCGGAATTCGAACCCGGGACCTCATGCAGTTAAGTCCAACACCCGGACCGCTAGACCACAGAGGCGACTATTGTTACTTATTACTTAATTATTTTTATTAATAAGACGTTAAGATCGTAGGGATTAATAATTCTTGTACTTCTAAATTGTGTGGTTTAGGGTAGGGTCCAAAAAGTATCACAACAATGAAAATTACATCTAAATCAGCGCAGCAAAGAATGTGTTAAAGATATCACGATACGTGATGATACTGTATTACGAAAGTTAAGTATAATTTAATTTAAAATATAGTATAATTAACCCTGTCTTTTCTACAATAGCTTCACAAAGACGATTTCTTGAAAACATCTCTAAAGTGCTTTATTTAAATTTGTAATTATGAGCTAAAAGTGTATTTTGTTTTCAGTAAATTTAGTTTTCTTTGAAGTCTTCAAAAGCTTAGTTGTTGGTCCGTCGTGTTTACTAATTTATTTAATAGCTACCTGCAAATTTAGTATCTAAAAATCCAATTAAGACTAACGATTTTGTGTTTAAATCAATTTGCTGTTGGAATAAGGATATAAACACCTATTAACAGACAGTGGAATGAATCGCTTTCAATATTTATATGGGATACTCAGGTTTAATAATTCTAGGAGAAAATGTGGTATTTCCAATTGTCTAATGAAAAGGGGTTACTCGGGATTGGATATGCGCCCGGTTGGCGATAAGCTTGAAGCTTATCACATTGTGAGACTTAGTGTCTTCGGCTAGTCGTGGGTGCCCTGGTTGTGCCTCTGCCTACCCTTTGGATATGGGCGTGAAGATGCTTAATACTGTTGCTGTTTAGTTCTACTTGTCTAGTCCTACACCTTGGTCACGATCGGACTACGACAGCGGGCGGCATCTTTCAACATGAGGAACTGACGGTTGTAAACATTGGTATTGGTTTTGGTAGATGTATCTAATCTAAAATTAATAATAATAGGAAGATAGAAACAAATTTTCCTTCAAGGTTACCTTTACAGACGTCTGAAACGTCTTTTAATTTTGCGTAACATCAGATCCTCTGCCCTGTACTAAGAATTCGCAAACTCAATTTATTCCCCAATCTACTCTTGAAAAACATCTGACAATTTTTAAACGGTATATAGAGCGCTCAATAAATTCATTATTTGGTCTACTTACATTGCAACTAACTTGTTTGTTCCATAAATATAGTCAATAATATGTTTGGTTGAGAAGCTTACCTAGAATAAATGTGGTCTATAGTAATAACAAAATAATAAAAGCAATAGGAATTTCTCGTAAAAGCAGTTCAGTTCCAAGTTTGAATGCTGAAAAGATAGTAAAGTTAGTTGAATTTAATTTTTAATTTTCCCGTGTTTGTCCGGGCTTTTTTGCAGAATAGATTATCTGCCTTCCTACCAGGGAGCTTGTAAAAGGCGAGCATAAACTTACCGTCACTAACACCGTGACATCTGACTAGATCATAGAGTTTCGCATCGATTCATCCTGATTGGTACCACCGCCTTGCCTATTCCTGCCATAACGTCATGACGTGTTCCGGTTTGGAGGGTAAGGTAGCCAGTAAACTTACTTTTGCCCGAGGCCTATTATCCCGGCCTCAGGTTGGCAACGCACCATTACCACCTTTGGTGTCTCTAGGTGGCGTGAATTTCTAACCATCAGGGAATCCGTCTGCTTGTTTGCCTTCCATTATCATAAAAAAACCGTTTGTTCCGTAAATATAGTCAATATGTTTAGTATTGCTATTTGAGTAGCTCACCTAGAATAAATCTAGCTAAATAAAATATAATAAATAGAAATTTAACGAAGCAGCAGTTTAGTTATAAGTTTGACTGCTGAATACATGGTACAGTTAGTTGAATTGGTAATACTAAAGACAGTTAGCGGTGTCTGTCTTATACGTGATGCCAAAACTTTGGACCCCTTTTTACGAAAATTGCGCTGACGCATGAGCATGAAATTTGGCACACTTATAGTTGATTTATAGGAGAAGTGCAGAACGTTAATAGTTTTCAATAACAATGCTTATAAAGTACATTAAATGAATAAATAAAATTACCAACACTACCATGCATTTGACACACACAAACTAATATATTGATGACAACAATAAAAGATCACAGATGGCACACTAAAATGTTTGGAAAAAAGGAGTTAGTCTTAAGAAGTTAAGATGACGTTCTTATCAACAAGATATTAAAATTTATTATAGTCGAATTTTGACCAGCGGTCTACCACTAGTAGAAATAATTCTGCTTATAAGACGTCATACGATACTGTAGCTTAGTTCAAATTAATTTAAAATATAAAACTAACTTTGTCTTGTATACGAAATCCGAGACGATTTCTGGAAAGTATCCTTTGAGATTATTTAAAATGTTAATCAAGAGAAGTTTATTTTGTTATCCATAAATTTTGTTCTCTTTGAAGACTTCAAAAGCTTAGTTGTTGGTCCGTCGCGCATAGCCAGCTGATAGCTGCTTGAGTCTTTATTGTTTAATAATCTCATAAAAATAAGTGGATCAGCATTTAAAACAAGAAATTATCTTCACGCCCATATCCCTGATGTGGCAGGCAGAGGCACTACTAGGACACGCGAGATAAGTCGAAGTCACTAAGCCCCATAGTGTGATAAGTGGCAAACTTATCGCNNNTACCGCTAGACCACTTTTTACACACAAAGCATTTTACATAAGTTTCATATTAAGGTGCAGGTATTACAATTCTTTACTGGCATAATGTGTACAGATGGTGTAGGACTGGCGCATCTGGTACTAAAATATATCCTACACTCTTTCTAATGTTCAGAGGCAATTAAGCAGACGATTTCCTGCTGGTAAAATACGAGTACATTTTACATGCACTAAAAATACAATTAGTGTGTTTCCAACATGAGGAAGTCTCATCCTTAGGTAGGTTTACTGTTCAGTTTACGCTATAAACAGGAAATGGCAATGACAAGCACTGACGGGTTATCAAACTCGTAAGTTATGTCGTATTTCTAAGGTTCAGTTACTTACTAATTCTAGTAGTAGTCTACTAATACATAAACTACTTAATTATTAAATTAATCGCCTCTCTGGTCTAGCGGTTCAGGTGTTGGACTTGACTGCATGAGGTCCCGAGTTTGAATCCCGGGTCGAGCAACGAAATGAAAATTTGATTTTTCCAATTTTCTAATAAAAAAAACGTTCTTAAAGAAAACGTTAAAAACGTTAAAAAAAAAGTATCTTCGGGTAGTCGTGGGTGCCCTGTTTGTGCCTCTGCCTACTTTTCGGGTATGGGCATGAAAATACTTTTTTTAATAGTAACCTAACGTAAAATCTTATTTAATCTACTTAACTTTGTTTTTCCATAAATCTTCGAAAGACGATCTGTAAAATAATCCCGTAATCCTTATTCAAAAGTAAATTATAAGCAAAGGCAGCTCTAGTTTGTTTTCGATTAGTTTACTTTCAAAGGTTCAAAAGCTTAGTAGCTGATGGTCCGAAGCGCAAAGCACGGAGTCGATAGGTCCTTGAGACTGTCTTATACTGAACTCGACCTAGACGGTCTGCACTTCAACCCAATTGCAAATTAGTATCTTGGAAACTTTGTAGCAGCTTCGGTATAGACTGATGGAATTTGGTATATTATGTTTCACTACGAAGTTTTCGTGGGATTACTAAACCTGCTCTAGTTTTAGTTTTTTGGAAACTATTCTCTTATATATTTAAAGTTTAATCGCCTCTGCAGTCTAGCGGTTCAGTTGTTGGACTTGACTGCACGAGGTCCCGGGTTCGTATCCCGGGTCGGGCAACAAAAAGAAAATTCGGTTTTTCCAATTTTCTAATGAAAAAAAACCTGCCCTGGTTGTGCCTCTGCCTACCTTTTCAGGGATATGGACACGAAGAAACAAAATATTATTTTTTAAAATGGGTCGTTCGTCCAAACTTTCGTTTTTATTACAAGACGCGTTATTTTCGTTTTTTATTTCACTAATTTCAAGTAACTTTTTCCACAACCCTTAAAAACTTATGAAATATCTCATTTCTCCAATCTCACACGAGTTTGCGTTTAATATTAAGTTTTCATATTCGCTTATAAGTTTCGAAGCTAACAAACTTTAAATTTATGAAACCGATCATATACCTTAAGCTCTATATTAAATGTTCGAAGTTTGGATTATTCTAACAGTCTGAAATGCTTTTAGCAGGGGGCTGACATTATACCGTTCATTTTAATCAAGCTTCAGTGTAGTTTGGGATATTTAACCTTAATGTTCTTCTTCTTCGTTCTTTAGGTTTTGGCATTCACGTTAGTATTTAGCCATTAGTCAAGTAGAAATTTGCATCGAATTTTATATCAACTTCAATTAATTATAATTAGTAATCAGTCATAAGTCATCAGGAAGTCATGTCAGGCTCTTGGGTAAAGCAGTGGCTCATTACTCAAGCTCATGTAATGAGATTTGGCGGCAACGAGGAAATACACGATACGCTAGTTTCTTCATGATTATTTCATTTGTGCACTTTCACTGAACAAAATTGTACAAAATGCCACCAAAATTGACTAATGTCACTCAATATTAACACGAAAATCAATAATCATGAAAAAACTTCGATCATCTTTTCTCTTGATGGCGCCAAAACTCGAAACCTTAATGTTAGTGACAACAAATTTGAATTTGAAATAAATCCATTGAATTAATAATTTTTAAAAAATACTTGTATATTTTACATAACGCAGAACACTGATTTTAACTAGTAATAAGTTTAAATAGTAAGTTTAATTTATGTAACAGAATTTCAACAAGTGCCGACCACGAGATCTGAGAATTAGTGGAATTGAAACATGCTGGTGTTAAAATAAGAGAGGGCATGCTCCGCTGGCTCAGTCATGTGGTCAAATGGCAGATGAAAGATTGACAAAGCAGATATACAATGTGAATGTGGATGGTAGGTCCCCGGGAAGACCAAGGTTGACATTCCACCAAACCGCTCGAATATTATCCGAGGTTGGTATCAAGTCTGCGAAATCGGCGTCGTCGTATAACCGAAGGTTTCGGAGACTCTTAACACCACCCTCGGATCTGATCATGG
>NJDD01004098.1:28193-38874 GCA_002245505.1 Calephelis nemesis
AGTTTTTTTTTATCAAATCAAAATGTATAAGACTATCGAATGTAAATACTAACCAGAGTCAGGTTCGGGCGCGGGCGCGCCGCCGGGCCGGCCTCAGTAGAAATCATTGCTCTCTAGCGTTTTGCACTGCTTGCTAAGTGTAGCGTATTTCCCATTGTGTGGGGCGCGGCCCAANATGAGCGCCGCCGAGTCCTGCGCCCATACTCGCCGCGCCCATGCCGCCACCACTCGCACCACGCCCCAACGTCGCACTGCCTGACATTCGTGACCTGAAATAATTTTTCGTTTTATTATTTTCAGGGACATATTTGCGTTAAAAATAAGAGTGTGTGTACTCATACTCATGTACGCACGTAAGAAATTATACTTCTTTGGCGTAACAATCCAAAAATACCAAATAATAACACAACGCATACATACATAAATATACATAAATAGCATGCAACAATAATTTAAAATCATAAAATATAATTAAAAATAAAAAGGTTCGCAACTAACTTCAGGGTGTTGCTTTTGACTGTCACATTTATCTGACGGTGTGCGCGCCGTAAAAAATTCACTCTCACAATTTTTTCCAAACACGCCTAAAGAAGTATAACTTCAAAATCTGAAACCGTATCCGTAACCGTATGTTGTGAAACTTATATCATCAACATTATCATAATTATTTTATTTATATATTTGCCGATAGTTTGAAAAATCTAGTTTGCTCCTACTACTGTCAGAAGATAAGAGAAAGCGAATGGGGTATCTAAACTTTAAACAAACAGTATTTTTTGCATCAATCGGTAAAATCAGGTACGTATTTGTATTGATTTTATGTATACAATATTTTCGTGCAAAACCTTTTAGTTTTTTATCTCTACGGTTTGCGACATCTTATTATGATCATAATATAGACATACCACAAACATAGTGAGACCATGTATTAAATTAGCTTAGTTTCGATCAGAACATGTGCTCTTTATATCAGAATATCACGATTAACTTCATTTAATTTCATCTATACACAGTTTTATTTAGTTATTCATATTTCCTCCATCACCTTCATTTTGGTCCTTCAAGCCGGATATGAACTAGCGAGCAACGGTATCACAGTGCAAAATTATAACAATATAGTATGTCTATATAAACGTCTCCTGTAAGGGGAGTAATATATGTATGAACGAATAAGTACATCTTATTGTGTGCTAAAATATACGATGTAAGCTTCTACAGATATTGTACCTGGGTCGTTCTCGATCGGCCAAGTCCATGAGCTGCACAGCGGCACTGTAGGAAGGCGGCTTCCCGTTGGGGAAGGGCGCGGGGCGCGGCAGCGTGCGCGAGCCGCCGCTGAGGCCGCTGCTGCCCGACAGGAACGGGGCCTGCTCCTCGCCGCCGCCCGTACGTCTGGGACAGGAATATGGTCACACATCAGACAAGGTTTTTTTGTTTGTTCATTCCTTATTGTATAATATGAAAACAAATGTGCATTTTTTTTTATACATGACGAAAAATATTACATACTAGCTGCGCCCCGCGGTTTCACCCGCGTAAGTCCCAATCCCGCAGGAACTCCGGGATAAAAAGTAGCCTATATGTTATTCTGGGTCTTCAGCTACCTACATACCAAATTTCATCGTAATCGGCTTTGTAGTTTTTGCGTGAAAGAGTAACAAACATCCATACATCCATACATACAAACTTTCGCATTAATAATATTAATAGGATGGCGGTCATCCATATCAGACATATCTGCTAGACAAACACTATCCAGTCTGCTGAATATAACTGCGATAAGGAGCATAATTTGTTTTCCTAAGAATAAATCTCATAGATTGTGATTCGTGCAAAAAACTGTCTTCTTAAGCAAAGTCACTCGTTTCTTAAATATAACAACCGAGCATTGATCCTTCAAGAATTACCTCCTCACATAATAAAATAATATTTCGAATCTGTCGAACAAACTATCTACGGTTCAATCAAATATGTAACGAGTGGTTAAATAAATATACTTACTTAGTGTTAATGTATATCCACGCGTGGGAATCGACTAGAACAATGGCAGTGAACAGGAATCCCGCCACGATCGCTGCCAACAATTGAAGGGATAGTGCCTGTAACATGCAAAACTATAGATTATTGATTGTTAATTTGTATATAATTACAGATAAGTAAATGTAGCTAACGGTACCTACGTTGTGTAATATTTAAACTTACCACTAGGAAACCCAAATGCTTGTTAAATATTTTATAACATTTGGTAGCTGAATATAAAGCGAAAACTACAACGAAATATTAAGATTACAGACTGAATTTCTATGGTAACAAAAATGTGTCAACTACCACAAAGTTGCTAATTAAAGAAGACCTTTGTAAAAATGTATTCATGACATGATTCCTTACCCACTCATTGATCTGTCAATATCTGGGACCAAAGAACGAGTCATATTTGTTCGGCTTACGGACACTGAATAGTATCTAACCTTAACTTGCGTTAGGGACTGGTTACCAAGATCGTCGCCATTAGTTAACGGAGTAACACCTGACAGGATAGATCGCGGTATTTATTTGCATTGCCTATTAATTTCATTTTATCATATGAAATGAAATGAAAATTATTTATTTGCGGAATATGTGTGTTAAAAAGTTGTTAATAAGATATTTAAGAATACAACATATTCTACCACATTGTGGTGTCCAAATATTGAAGTAAATTTAAGAAATTACGTATTTAACATATAAAATGTACATTTAAATCGCAGCACTTATTTACATTTTTAATAAACATTTTATTTATTTATAAACATAAGTTGCATAATTTATTATAATTAAATTTAAAGGTAGATTAATTTTTAGTCCTATCTACCGTACACTACCACTGAAATTATATTGTCATAAGTATTTTTGACAATATAATTTCATACCAAAATCGAAACATTTACTTTTTCGTAACTTTATCTCTCTCAACATTCGCAGCAAATCTCGAGAAACCGGTATTTTCAACCTGGTTCAAAACTGTTTGAAACCAGGTTTTTCTAGTGTCCGTTCGAAACCTAACCTTTTTGAGAGCAATTTCGAGAGAGCTATTTTTAAATATAAGTTTTATGTATGAAATTGGAATGAACAGGTTCGATAAATTAACAAGGTTTCCGAGCACTGGTTCGCATTTCACTCTGTTTCATGAGTATAATATACATATATGATTACGTAACATTATTATTGGTAGTAATTTTATTGCGCACTCACTAATCACTAACTTTAAGTAATCGTTATCCTCTTCCAATGACAGTATTAGAAAGACACAAAACACATTTAGTGCTATAAAGTTATTTTATGGAAGACATATCTACAGACTTTTAGTCCATTCCTCAAAAAACATTAATTAAAACGTAACGAGTTGACATTTTCGGACTTATCTGACATATCTAAAATGTTTCATCTCTTTTCTTTTTGTTTCATTGGAAAAAGATAGCATACTTATTTAGTTGAAGCCCAGCAGAATGACCTCCTGTATTAACTTTAAACGTCTCGTTGGTCAAGGGGTTAGCGTAAACGCGTAAAGCGTTAGTTCGGGAAATTACACGAATAACGGATAGCCTTCCACAAAGAAAAGGTTCTTTATGTTCTGGTCTGGGTGCTTATTAATTTTATTTCGATGTCGATATTTGTTTTTCTGTTTATCGTTGTCTAACGTCATTACATAAATTCATTTAATTTGTTAACGGATATTTATTCAAGCGCCCTTGCGATAGTAGAGTTATATGTGTGTGTGAGGGTGACCTGCAGTCCGCCGTCGCAGGCGGCGCGCGCGGCGAGCACGAAGTAGGAGCGAGCCATGCGGCACTCGAGCGCGCCGCTCAGCGACACCAGCGCGCGCTCCGCCTCGCCCGTGCCCGCGCCCAGCGCGCCCAGGGCCGGTTGGAGACCTGCAACCGGTTACATCTCGTGTTCAAAATATATTACAACAATAACACAGTAATATAATTAAAGCATGCAATTGAATAAAGCACCCGTCATGAGAAGCTATAAATTATGTAAGCAAACATCTTTTACCAAGTATTTTCTTTTACTTTGAGAAAACAATAAACTGACCATATTCAATCGAAATAAAAAAATAGACGGGTTATATGAAAGTAACAACCTATTTAATTTAGTCGGATCATATCTAACATCTGACGTTTGAGTGTCTTGGTAAATCTTAAATAAATCTTTTGGAAATAAACGCGTCATTCGAGTTTTGAATTTTTTATTGCTTTGTTAAAATCGCGGATTTGGTTGTTATTGTTAATTTTTTTATCTTTTCGTTATCACTTTGTTATTGTTGTTAGTTTTGTTAATTGTTGCCTTAATTTTAATTTTTTTTATCCGTTATTTGTTATTGTGTATTAAAGTATAATGAAGCCAGTACCCAGTACATCTAAGGAAATCAATTTGCCACGAAAAAAATGTCAAAACATACGTAATTTATTATACATATTTAAATTATTAATTAATTAAATATTTAAAAAAATACTTTTATCTTTGAACCAAATGTTGTTAACTCCCGAACGTTTGTTTACATAATTTACAGCTTCCCATGACGGGTACTTTAGATCCATTTGACAGTTCATGGAAATTTGACACTTTATTTGAATGACTAATGTGTTGCCAACCCCATGCTTACAACTGCAACGGACCCACAAAGGCCGAGCAGAGTGCTCAGCTGAAATGTCATAATTTAGATGGATTGGATTACTCCCTACAACGTCAGCTGCCAGTGCTGTCTCCCGGGAGACCGAACCTCGACTTGGTGCTGCGTTCTGTTTACTAAGTGGATTTGGTGGTGGAGTAGAGGCTCGTCAAGCAAGAGAAATCTTTATCATCGAGACCGGCGGCGACATTGTAGTCTTGAGAGTTTGTGTTTGGGTTGTGAGGGAGGCTTGCGATTGCTGCACTTATTGGGTCCGAAGGATCTGATAGAATGTGCCAAATTTGACTTCATGTCTTTGTAATAATATCATTTCATTGTTTAAAGTTAATATTGCAGATATGCTCAACCTTTTCATTTTAAAACACATAACATTTTTTGAATTAATACAAAAACAACGCATTTTTTTTTATTTTGACAAGTATTTACAGAGATTAATATTTGTAAAATATGATCTATTAAATTTTATTGCTGGACATAGGCCTCCCCCAAAGAGTGCCACAAGTCACGGTCACTAGCCGTTTGTATTCAACGACTCCCCGCGATTTGACTATGCATATCATCAGGTTACCGGGTGGGAGGTCGTCCAACTACGTTGTCGGTTCTGCGAGCAATGTGTCCTGCCCATTGCCACATCAGCTTGCTGACTCTCTGGACTGTGTCGGTTACTCTCGTTCTCTTGCGGATTACCGAATTACCGATCACATCTCGCAGAGAAACATCGAGCTCTAGCTCTTTCCGTGGCAAGCTCTGAGCTCAATTATCTGAGCTAACGACCAAGTCTCAGTTCCATATGTCATCACCGGTAACACACAGGTCGAAGATTTTCGACTTTAGGTTCTGCGGTAATTTGGACAGGAAGATACCCTAACTTCCCGAACGAATTTATACTTCTAAGTTAAAGTAACTTACAAATATTTGCGACATTGATCAATATCGCTTCAGTATTTTCGAAAATTTATTCTAAACACGATGCCTTGAGACTTATAAGTACTTATATATAATTTTTTTTAATTTTCTGAAGATTTTTAAAATTTTTATTGATTGCAATTCGCAGTGGATACAGTTTTGGAGTCGCCAAAACGTATCGACTAGGATTCCCTCGCTAGAAGGGCACTGACCAGGGTCGTTGAAGAGCTGCGGCGCGCCCCGCGAGAGCACGGCCAGCGCCTGCCGCACGGCCACGACCGCGCGCTGCGCGTTCCGCAGCTCCGCCGTCAGCACGTTCTCGCGCGACACCTTGCACGACAGGTAGTAGTGCACCATCTGGGGACACGGGACACGCACCAGCTCTTTCAAACAGGTCTAAACATTTTCAAAAACCATTCTAATGTACAACCCGTACGAATTGTTATTTTTTTTTATGTTATAGGAAGGCAAACAAGCAGACGGATTTCCTGATGGTAAGAAATTCACGCCGCCTAGAGACACCAAAGGTGGTAATGGTGCGTTGCCAACCTGAGGTTGTTAGGCCTCGAGCAAAAGTAAGTTTACCGGCTACCTTACCCTCCGAACCGGAACACGCCATGACGTTATGGCGGCAGGAATAAGTAAGGCGGAGGTACCAATCCGGGCGAGTTGCTGCCAAACTCTACCACCTAGTCAGATGTCACGGTGTTAGTGACGATAAGCCTATACTCGCCTTTTACGAGCTGCCTGGCAAGAAAGGCAGATGATCTATTCTGCAAAGGAGCCTGGACCAACACGGGGGAAACCTCCACCTCGCTCTGTGACGTCATTTCATTCATTTACCATGTTTTCTTATTGACAAAAGATCGGCTTGATAACGGAATTTGGAACCAAGATACTATCACTACTGAGCGCTTGCAGATATGATGAACACCGCGTCCCGCAGCGGGAGAGGGGTCGCGTTCCAGTGGAGTGCACAGTATATTCGTACGAGTTGTAGATATGTATTAGAATGGGGACATTAGCTCTGATTACGCTGAAAATGGCGAAACGGACAAATTATTAATTATTGTAAAAGCTTTTTTATTTAAGAACGATATCATGACTTTATATTTTAACTTAAGGCAGTACAGTAGGACGATCCTATTAATATTATAAATGCGAAAGTTTGTATGTATGGATGTATCGATGTTTATTACTCTTTCACGCAAAAACTACAAAGCCGATTACGATGAAATTTGGTATGAAGGTAGCTGAAGACCCAGAATAACATATAGGCTACTTTTTATCCCGGAGTTCCCGCGGGATTGGGACTTACGCGGGTGAAACCGCGGGGCGCAGCTAGTATAAAATATAATGTAAATATTGTGTTTTACAAACAAAAGCAAAAAAGATGTTCAATGTTTACAGAGTCGAGATACACAGTTCTAAATATCAAGACATTTTAATGAAGTATTTTTTTAAGAAGGTATTTTTTAACTAAACCAATATTGGTATTATTGGTGAGAATCGATGATCAAAGAACAATGGTAGAGTATTGGCATACTGACGTCGGGCGGCAGTCGGTGCGGAGCGTAGAGCGCGAGCGCCCGCGCGGGGTCCTGGCAGGCGTCCGCCGCCGCCACCGCGCCCGCCGCCAGCGCCGCGCCCGCGCCCCAGCACGCCACCAGCGCGCCCAGCGCCATCACCTGACACCACACCGGACATCACTCGCATTGTACATACATAATGGTATATTTTAACTCTGTTACTGTGTATGGTTACTCTGTGGTCTAGCGGTCCGGGTGTTGGACTTGACTGCGTGAGGTCTCGGGTTCGAATCCCGGGTCGGCCAATAAAGAGAAAATTGGGTTTTTCCAATTTTCCAATAAAAAAAAATGTTGGTCGGGATTGGAAATGTGCCCGGTTGGCGATAGGCTTGCCACCTATCACATTATGGGACTTAGTGTCTTCGGCTAGTCGTGGGTGCCCTGGTTGTGCCTCTGCCTACCTCTTCGGGGATATGGGCGTGAAGATACTTTTTTTTTACTTTTTTTTTAAAATAAACTTTTAGGAATTGCATATCAATTATTTTAATAATAAAAATGTGTGTGCCATTCACATACGATAGAAGTGAAACTTCAGTAAATCGACAAAAGAGTGAGATGAATATATATTTGTGTCTATTACCTGTCGTTTTACCGTTACACCCGTTTTGAAATCACAACGATTGTAAAGAAATTTCACTTGAATAAAAATATATAAACAGATCGTATCTTCACGCCCATATCCCCGAAGAGGTAGGCAGAGGCACAACCAGGGCACCCACAACTAGCCGAAGATACTAAGTCCCATAATGTGATATGTGGCAAGCCTATCGCCAACCGGGCACGTTTCCAATCCCGACCAACTTTTTTCGTTTTGGAATTTGGAAAAATCCATTTTTCGTTTTGTTGGCCGACCCGGGATTCGAACCCGAGACCTCATGCAGTCAAGTCCAACACCCGGACCGCTCGACCACAGAGGCGATTATATAAACAGATCAACATTATAAAGATCTAGTCTTTCTCAGTTTTGGTGATAATTTCATTATGTAGTGTTGGCTTTCGAAGGAAACTAATACTACTTACTAAACCATCATTAAAGTCAATGTTAGATATTTAACTTATAAGTCTTCACCATTCATCATTTGTATAAATAAATATCTCTGGATAAATTTAATTTAATTATAAGTTGAATGTAACCACAGATTAAGCAAATTATATATTTATGTTTTAGGTGGTAATCAAAGATACAACGTAGAAACTCTCAATAATTAAATACTTTAGTAAAATCAATGACCGCTCAGACTTTGATCACAAAAATACCTACTTCTGTTGGAAATCGTCATAGAAATCATAGATAATCAAAATATATTAAATTAATATTATCTAGTAGAGTCCCTGTGTTGGTCCGGGCTCCTTTGTAAAATAGACCATCTGCCTTCCTTGCCAGGCAGCTCGTAAAAGGCGAGCAAAGGCTCACCGTCACTAACACCGTGAATTCTGACTAGGTGGTAGAGTTTAGCAGCGACTCACCCGGATTGGTACCACCGCCTTACCTATTGATGCCGCCATAACGTCATGACGTGTTCCGGTTCGGAGGGTAAGGTAGCCGGTAAACTTACTTTTGCTCGTGGCCTAACATCCCGGCCCCAGGTTGGCAACGCACCATTACCACCTTTGGTATCTCTAGGCGGCGTGAATTTCTTACCATCAGGAAATCCGTCTGCTTGTTTGCCTTCCACTATGATATAAAAAAAAAGTTCTTATCTTAACTTCTAATAACTACTGTTCATATTAATAGCTTCACCACAATAAAGCCGTTAACTACTTTAAGTAAATACATACAGTCGTGGTCAACTAATTAGGGACACTCTTTGATTAAACCGAATTATGAATTTCTATTTTCAAAATTTGAATCTCAATACTTTTTTACTTCTTCTCTTATTGTTTCGTGGTAGTTTTGGCGGCAATCTCGATATTTATTTTAAGTTTTAAAAAATATTTTGAAGAAAAATGGGTAAAAATAAAAGTTGCGATCCAACACTACGAAAAATTATCATGAAGTTTGTTGTCTAGCATGGTTGGCCATACTGAAGGACAGCAGAACATATAAATTGTTCAAAAACTATGGTACACAATGCAGTGCAACATGTCAGACGCAATAACACAGATTTAAATGTGCCCAGAACAAAAATATCGAGAAAAACAACTCCGCAAGAAGATAGAATGATAACCAGGTTAGCTAAGAAAGATCCGTTTCTAGGCTCTATTTTATTTAAACACGAAGTGTTTTGGACAAACGAAAGAGCTGGTGTCTCAGCGAGGACCGTTCGACGACGTCTGGTAGAAGCAGAGTTCGGAAGAGTGGCTCGCAAAGTACCGTTGTTGAAGAAGGAACATAGAAATTCTCGTTTGGCGTTTGCACGTAAATATGGACATTGGACGTAACTCTGACGAGACCAAGGTTAATTTGATTTCTTCAGATGGAAGGCAATACTTACGGCGTCCAGTAAAAGCGGAAATTAATCCAAGATTCACAAAAAAGCAGGTGAAACATGGCGGATGGACTCTGACGAGACCAAGGTTAATTTGATTTCTTCAGATGGAAGGCAATACGTACGGCGTCCAATAAAAGCGGAAATTAATCCAAGATTCACAAAAAAACAACTGAAACATGGCGGGAGACATTTAATGTCTCCACCGCCATGCCCCCCATGCCATGCCCCCGTCTGGAATCGAACCCAAGCCTCGCGGTTGGTCGATGTAGTTAGGCGTGTACGCTAGCCACTCGACCAACTAGGTGGTCATTTTTCAATTGTAATGAGGTTGCAACATTGTCTACTTCAGAACAATTAGTTTTGTTGTCAGATAACAGTTACCGGAATTTACGAACAATACGATAGGTATTTAATGTGGTGGCTTTTTGCTTAAGTTTATTTTAGTCAAATCTAGAATATTTTTTTTATATGTACACTGGTGGTAATTTTGTTGCGCACTCACTAAACTAATTATAAGTTATCGCTCTCTTCCTTCAACTAAAGTGACAAAACACTTTTAGCGCTGTCAAATTAGACCGTACACATCATTTCTACAGACGTTTAATCTATCACTCGGAAAACGTTGATCAAAAACAGCACAATTTGACATGTTCGGACTAATCTGACGTGTCTAAAACGTTCCATCTCTTTTGTTTTTGTTTCATTTGAAAAAGATAGCATGCATTTAAAAGAAGTTTAGTTTGTGAACAGCAGAATTACCACCATTATTATGATTATTTTATATTTTTTCTCAAATGTATATATATATACCTGGGGGGTTAGAATGAACCACCGTCGTCTTGAAACGAACGTTCGTTTCGGGCCGCTTATAAATGTCAAATTCAAAAAGCGTAGACCGTTCGTGCCAAACAAAACGTGACGTCGGCGATAGACGTTAGACGTCTGACAATTGACAAATAACAAATTTGATATTGACGTGTTTTTAGTCGTGTCGTCAAAGGCAAAATTTTGTTTTTCCATACAAATTCGGTCATTACCCTTCGTTTACACGATATCGCTTCAAGTTATGATTGTTCTAA
>NJDD01004099.1:0-63084 GCA_002245505.1 Calephelis nemesis
TTAGCACTCTGGACAAGCTTATAGACAGTCAACGAGCTGTGGAAAGAAACTTTTAAAGTACCAATTTCTAATTGAAAAGAATATTACATTTTATATTCCTCATTTCAATCATTTCTATAATGCTGAATGTTTGCTCTTTATTTTTTTAGGCGCTTTGTTTCTTTAATAATTACCTTCACGCTTTTATGGGCCAGGTTGCCACATATCACGCTGCGGTATTATCATACGGCCGGCGGCCGTAAAAATATTTAAGGAAGGTAGCTAGCTACCATTAGCTAAATAAATAGTTATTTCTAAATATTGTGGTACAGACCTGTTTAATTAAGTGGTGGTAAAATAGAGAGATTAGTGTTGGCATTATGGATATCTAGTCTCAGGTTTAATTTCCGAGTTGGACATATATTAACTTGTGAAAGTAAATACAACAAATTGGTTTCAGGTAAAATTCGAGTTTATTAATCGTCTCTGTGGTCTAGCGGTACGGTGTGGGGCTTGAATTCTTGTGCTCCCAGGTTCAATCCCCTGGCCTGGCAACAAAAAAGATGGTTCACTTTTCTGACAGATGTGACGTTGCCTGGGATTGGATATGTGCCAGATTGGCGATAGGTTTGCCACATATAACATTGAATGACTAAATATCTTCTTCTAGTCGTAGGTGCTATGGTCGTGCCTTTGCCTACCTCTTTGGGGTCATGGACATGAAGTCACTTTTTAAAATTGTGAAATTTGCAACACAAAAATTACCAACTAAAAAAAGGTACTAATTAGATTAGGCTTCTTTTCTTATTTATTAAAATATTAAAAATTGTCAAAGCTTACTGGTAACAAGTAGTTTTCAATATATTCTATTAGATATATAAAAAAGAATCCCTATTTCGCGTTGTCATCGCACCACGTATGAAGAGATGAAACAATTTTGCCATTTCTTTCTTTGTTGTATTAGTTATTGACATTAAAACGGAAAATCGCCGTGAAAATGGGAAAACAAATATTTTTTGGCATTGATTATTTTTTTCCAAATAAAATCTTAGTAGCTGTTTAATACCACCTGAAATCGCGGGTCGGCTAGTTTTCTAATAAAAACAACTTTGCCCGGGATAAGTGCTCGGTTGACGCTAGATTGGCCACATGTAACATTATGGGACTATGTAATTCCAGCTAATCGTGGACGAGCTCTGGTTGTATCTCTGCCTACCCCTTTAGGGATACAAATAAATAAATAAATAACCCAGGACAAGTTACACAAATTGAACCTAACCCCAAAGTAAGCAAATTATATGCTTGTATTATGGGTGTTAGTGACTAACACCCATAACATAGATTACAGTTAGTCAACGATACTAATACATAGAAATACTTGAATAGATACCAGAATATATTTAATAAACACCCAGACCCGGAAATGCAGACATCTAAAAGTTCATCACACAAATGCCTGCCCCCATCGGGAATAGAACCCGAGCCTCGCGGTTGATCGATGTAGTTAGGCGTGTTCGCTAGCCACTCGACCAAAGATAGGTGTAAAGATACTTACTTTAGGCAATTAATACTTTTTAATACAACTTTTATTAGCTAACTGTCATCTCATTCATAACTCTAATAAATAATACTCTAAGTTGCTCCAGTCGTTTGATTTTTGGGTATTTATAGTCTAAGATTCGGTAGCGGAATTTCGAATATTTACTTATGACGAACATCATACAAAATTACAACAAACATTTAGTGATGTAGGAAATTGAATTCTATTACAGAGCAATGTTACCTTTGTGATCTTCAAAGGATCGTTAAGTAGAAACATTTTTCAATTTAGCTTATATTTACTAATTTAATTATTTATCTGAATGTCTCGCCTCTGTGGTCTAGCTGTCAGGTGTAGGACTTGACTTCTTGAGGTCCCGGGTTCGATCCCCGAAACGGGCAAATAAAAGAAATATAAAATGTGTATTTTCAATTTTCTAATCCGGTTGGCGATAGGCCTGCCACATAGTGGGACTTAGTGTCTTAGGCTAGGGCACCCACCCTGGTCGAGCCTCGACCCTACTCTTCGGGGATATGGGCGTGAAGGTACTTTTTCAATATCAGGATATAATCAAGAAATAAAAGACAGCACACAGTCCTATGACAGGAATGTTGGGCCCGATTTGACACTATACTGGCTAACCTACTTTTTGACCTTAACATGGTTGTGTCGTTCTGAAGGTAGGTGTAGAAGAAGTAGCACAGCTCTTTATCTTCAGTGGTCTTATTGATAACAGACAGAAAAGACAGCGTAGTAAAGACAGTGTAGTATGTTTATGTGTGAAAATACTATATTTAGAATATATTATCGTTGTAAGTGTATTTGTTATTTAAATATAAATAACAATGGTGCTTAGTATCGTTTAATATTAAAACGTTTATAATGAAGATACAGTTTGTTGTAATATTTAATATTAATATTTTCGTTTAACGTTTAATATTTTAAATTCATAAATATTCATAAATTCATTCAGTTTTACATAATATTTGATCACTATTATTATGTATCACTTTGATGTGTCAATCGCAACAAATCTACTATTTTAATATATAAATGATCCTTACCGTAAAAACATTCTTTGAATGTATGTAATGTAACTAAGAACCATCCCAATTTCGTCAACTTTCGACCAAAAAACTGCATCAAAATCGGGCCATCCGTTCAAAAGTTATATCACACACGTATACACAACAATTAGAAACATCTCTCGTTTTCCGTCGGGGTTTTAAAATAGTATGCTTACGCCCGTATCCTTGAAAAAAAAAAGTACAAGGGTACCTACGACTAGCCCGATTAACTGCTTAGTCCTACAATATAATAGGTGTCAACCATATTGCTAACATTCGGGGCAATTCGGGGCAACGTTGTAATTATTAGATTAGTAAAAAAAAATGAAAAGAGAGGCAGAGGTATGATTGGGGAATCTAAAATTATCTGCAGATACTTGGGTCTACAGTGTGTTAAGTTTATATTATTTGTCCAGGGTTATTGACTTATTTATTTCATTGAACTCGAAGTAGATTTTTTAATTTTCTTTCTGCGCTTATTCTTTATGATAGCAACCTGATGCTTTATAATGGCTGCTGTCCTGATAATGTTAATAACAGTCATTACCTATAGACACCGTAGGTCACTGGTTTGATTCCCGGTATGGGTAAATTAAAACGTGCGTTTTCATTTTTTTAATAAAAAACAATGTTTCCCGGCAATGGATTGCCGGCAGTGCACAGTTGTCGATGCGATTGCTACATTTCACATTATGGAGTATTCGGCTAGTCATGGGTGTTCTAGTTGCACTTCTGTCTACCTCATAGGTGATAAGCCCGTTGAAATACTTGATAGTGACTTTTACACATTTTATAAAGATCGGTACTAAATTGACACTAATTATGTGTTGACTAATTCTGTATAATTGACCGCCTCGTCGGTCGAGTGGCTAGCGTACACGCCTAACTACACTGACTAACCGCGAGGCTCGGGTTCATTTTCCGACCGGGGTACGCATTTGTGTAGGTAATGAACATTTAGATTTCTGCATTTACTTAGGAGGGTAAGGCAGCCGGTAAACTTACTTTTGCTCGAGGCCATCCCTGCCTCAGGTTGGCAGCACACCACTACCACCTTTGGTGTCTAGGCGGCGTGAATTTGTTACCATCAGGAAATCCGTCTGTTTGTTTGCCTTCCATTATCATAAAAAAACTTATTTGTTTTGTTGAACTCGAAGACGATTTTTGTAATTTTACTGCGCAATTTGCTTTATGATGGCAGCTTGATGCTTTATTACGGCTTCTGTCCTGGTGGTATTAATGACATTCGTCACCTGTAGCCACCATAGATTTTACTGGTGATTTGGAATAAAATGGCGAGTTTTACCAATCCAGGCAATTGGATTTTATTTTATACATATTACAGCATAAGTAATTTTTACAATAAATGTGTTGACCGCTTTGTAGGTCGATTGTTAACGTACGCACCTAACTACATCGACCAAACGCAGGCTCGGGTTCGATTCCCGACGGGGGCAGGCATTTGTGTGATGAAAATTTAGATGTCTGCATTTCCGGGTCTGGGTGTTTATTAAATTTACTCTTGTATCTATTTAAGTATTTCTATGTATTACAATCGTTGACTAACACCCATAACACAAGCATATAATTTGCCTTCTTTGTGGTTAGATTCAATTCGTGTAAGTTGTCCAGGGATTTTTATTATTATTAATAATAATTGGTTGGAAAAATATTGAGAAAAAGACAAAAAAATTGATTAAAAAATTAAACAATTTAAACTATTCTACTACTATCATGTAATAAATTACTAACATATTTGTCGGGTTACATCTAAAGTAGGCATTAGCTAAACTTCGGTGCACTAGTACCACATATCACAATCACCACAGCCTTTGTAATTTCAGAAACTTTCCTCCTAATTATGTATAATGCTACCTATAAATAGTTTATTCTGATTTTAATATTTCTTCACCATAGACTTCATGGGAACCATCTCCAGTTCTCTTCACGCGTTTTTCTATAACATCTGCTGATACAGTTTTAAGGTCATATGCCCAGCCGATTTTCGCCATAAAGTCTATGAAAAGCTTGGAGAAGTTCAAAGAATAGTCTCCTAATTCAGCTGTTTTATAGTCCCATGGGAAGGTGTGGTGGTAGTTATGGAAACCTTCACCCAAAACTACTAATGAGACCGGTCTGGTTTCAACTGGGTTGATGTTCTTGTCGTAGGGCTTGCTTCCCCATTTGTGAGCTGCTGAGTTCACCAACCATGTAACATTCAGCACGTAGACGTATCTGAAGATAGCACACACGAAATATGCATTCCATAGAGACTCTCCCCACAGTGTAGGTATTAAGGTGGGTAAGACGAAGCATGCCAAGGGCATAAGGGTCAAGTAGTGTCTGAAAAAAGAAAAAAATATGTTTGATTGCAAATTATAACAACCGAATAAATTATACCTATAGGCTCTTATTGCTATATTTAATCTAAAGGTCTGATATTGGCGTTGACTACAAAAGGTCACGGGTTCGATTCCTAGGTTGAGCAAATTAATATGTACGTTTTCACTTATCTAATAAAAACGATGTTTCCCGGTAACAGATAAGTACATAGTTAGCTATGAGTTTGCCACCTATCACATTGTGGAGTATTCGGCTAGTCATGGGTGTCCTAGTTGCAACTTGCACCACTGTCTACCTCTTAGTGTTACTTATGTGTTGACTAATTCTGTATAATTAGGATAACATAGCACAATATAATCCTTATGATGGATTTGGTCAAATTTGAATATCAATTTTGAATAAATGTATACCGGGTAACTTAAAAAGGACTGTGTTCTAGTATGAAATAGGGAGATTCTTTGTAAGTATCTTAACGCCGGTATCTCCGAAGGGATAGGCAGAGGTACCACCAACAACATCATAGGTGGCAAATTGACCGCCTCGTTGGTCGAGGAGATAACGTTCACGCCTAGCTCCACCGACCAACTGCGTGACACAGGTTCGATTCAAAGACATTCAACTTCATCTACTTCTTTCTAAGTTTTAAAATTTGTACCTATGTAATGCGTATGTATCCTTGTTTATGTATGTATAGATAAATAAATATCCCTGGACTAGTTACACAAACTGAATCTAACCCCAAAGTAAGCAAATTATATGCTTGTGTTATGGGTGTTAGTCAACGATACTATTACATAGAAATACTTAAATAGACACCAGAATAAATTTAACACCCAGACCTGGAAATGCAGACATCTAAATGTCCATCACACAAATGCCTGTCCCCGTTGGGAATCGAACCCGAGCCTCGCGATTCGTCAATGCAGTTAGGCGAGTACGCTAGCCACTCGACCAACGAGGCGGTCAAAATATAGTATGTACCTACATGTGAAATTGTTATAGGTTGATACGGTACTATGACCATACAAACATGATGTTGGTCCACATATTGCTGTGTCAAAACTTTGCTGTATTCTATTATTAGTCGGAATACGAAGCCTTTGGGTTACGACGAATAGTTGGACTGTAAACGAAGGAAAAACTAAATTGATATCCCAAATGCCAATCTTATCCCAATCCACCTTCTCTATCAATCCCTACAAAAACTTTCCAAAAGTATCTTCACGCCCATATCCCTGAAGAGGTAGGCGGGGGCACAACCAGGGTACCCACGACTAGCTGAAAACACTAAGTCCCACAATATGATAGGTGGCAAGCCTATCGCCAACCGGGCACATATCCAATCCCGAACAACATTTTTTTTATTAGAAAATTGGAAAAACCTAATTTTTTTGTTGCCCAAACTTGGATTCGAACCCGGGACCTCGTGCAGTCAAATCCAACAACTGAACCGCTAGAGCACAGAGGCGATCTACTTTTTACTTCTATCTACTATTCTAACAATCCTACTATCTCTTCTCTATCTATCTACTTTCCTAACAACGAGGGTATCATACTCTATAGCGTTTAAATAAAGCAATGCTTACTTCTTTTGAAAGCGTAGAACAGGATCTGCCCATAGGTCACTCATGTCCACATTGTGACCTTTAGCTTTGATCTCTGGATGTTTCTTCACCAGAAGCCACCCGATGTGGGAGAAGAAGAACCCTCGTGTAGCGTTGTGAGGGTCTGCGTCCGTCTCCGAGTACTTGTGGTGCATGCGGTGATCTCGGGCCCAGTCTATAACTGAATCCTAGAACAAATTAAATAAAAATATTAAAAAAAAGTGTCTTCACGCCCATATCCTCGAAGAGGTAGAGGCACAACCAGGGCACCCACGACTAGCTGTAGACACACCCATTTGACAGGTGGCAAGCGTTACGCCAACCGGGCACGTATCCAATCCTGAGCAACATTTTTTTCATTAGAAAATTGGAAAACCTAAATTTCCCGACCCGGGAATCGAACCCAAGACCTCATGCAGGTAAGTCCAGCACCCGGACCGCTAGACCACAGAGGTGAATTTATTATTTAAATTATATAATATATGTATATGGTAACATTTGGTTCACTTCAAATCCCGCTTTTCATCAATCCAGCATTTTTTTGTTTTCTTTTAGAAATTGCCCAAAAATACGAGCTCCCTCGCTAACAATGACTTTGCATCCTAAAACCGATTTATCATAAAATCCACAATCTTAATTAAATTTGTCACGTTTTAATTCTTATCTCGTTTTATGAAGTAAAACTATTTAATCGCTTTTCGATAATTGTTCCGATGTATTTATTATCAATAAGGTAAAAGGTCAGCATGAAAGGAAATGTTGGAGGAATTATCTATCACGTGGATGTCACTAATTTCACAGATAGTGATGTGTACTGTAAGGTCAATGATAATGAATGGAAGTTGGGTCAGACGAGCGTGACATATTTGTCATTGATGTGACATATACGTCAGATTTTCGTCAGCGATGCTGTATCTTAAAATGTCTGTTAAGGATTCCTTTTGCTCTTTTTCTTTCTTTTTAAGGATTTCAATACATTGTCGGATTTTTTGGAGTCGGATCGTGATGATCACATCGTCCGCTGGTGTTTTGAAGTACGTAATTTATAGGTACCTCAACCAGGACCGTCTTAGATTATACTGGGGCCCTTGGGCACACATAAACTTGGGGCCCTTTTGGAACATTAATATAATAAAACCAAAAAAAAATTCACAATTTTTTTCATTGTGATTTTTTGGGTAATCAATTACATTATTTTATTGTAGTATGTCATTCATAACATTATTATGCTGCTGTTTTTTTTTCATGATTACGATATTAGTTTCTTTCGGGATTTCTGTTGATACGTTCAAACTTGATTTTCTGAAGAATGACACTTTCTATTCTCATGATTTTATTGACAAAATACTTAATCGTTCTTAAGGCCCCACACTCAGCCAGAAGAGCCAATCAGCGCACTCCCCCGTTCCATAATTACTATGAAATATTGCGCTCTAAAGTAAACGTCTAAAGCGACAAATCACTAATTTTTGACACTATAAAAGTAATATGAAAAAAAGTATAAAAACTGAAACACTTATCTTTTAGGTATAGTACTTATCTATGTTTATGATATTTTCATAATTGAAGTAGACAGATGGGTTTTGCTTTCAAAAAAGGGTTAAATTTTTGATTTTTTTCTATCGAGCAAAGTGAAATGAATCGTGTTTTGGAAACACTAGTCTTATAAAGCATATTCATGTTAATCTTTTGTATTTTTGTCACCAAGATCCATGATTGCTTTGTATGAAAAAAAAACGTTAAGCTGCTGACGTATTTTAGCGTATATGGCCCCTTAAGCTGCGAAATTAAACGCTCCCGAATTAGGGCAACTAGAAAAACTTATTGCACCCAAACAAAATATTTTAAGGTTAAAAGTAAGTGAAATGGCCCATCCTTCGGGGTCTCCCTAAGTTTAGGGGCCCTGAGCACTGGCCCCGTGTGCCCGTATGGTAAAGACGGTATTGACCTCAACCTAGTTTAGGTTAATGGAAAATTCCCCGTGTTGGTCCGGGCTCCTTTGCAGAATAGACCATCTGCCTTTCTGGCCAGGCAGCTCGTAAAAGGCGAGCATAGGCTTATCATCACTAACACCGTGACATCTGACTAGGTGGTAGAGTTTCGCAGCGACTCGCCCGGTTTGGTACCACCGCCTTACCTATTCCTGCCGCCATAACGTCATGACGTGTTCTGGTCCGGAGGGTAAGGTAGCCGGTAAACTTACTTTTGCTCGATGTCTAACATCCTGACCTCAGGTTGGCAACGCACCATTACCATCTTTGGTGTCTCTAGGCGGCGTGAATTTCTTACCATCAGGAAATCTGTCTGCTTGTTTGCCTTCCTATAACTTAAAAAAAAAATGCCCCTAGTGGATTCAGTTATAACTACGTGGTAGAGCGCTATCTAATAGCTCAGCCGGAATGTTACCTATTGGTACCATAAGGTCAGTAATCGTCATTGTCATGTTTCGCACTACAACGAGTATATAAAAGGGTAAGACGGTCAATACCAACCAGTTCAGATAAATCATGGCAACATTTTTTTTTGTCTATAGAAACAACCAGATTTATAAACCGTGGCAGTTTAAAATAGACTTCAAATATTTGGATAACTGAGGTGATTGCATTACCCTTTTTCTCCTGACAGGCGAGAGTTGGCAATAATAGTTATAAATAAATGGTAGATTGTGTAAAAGTTTAAAAATATGTTTTTAAGTTGATTTATTGTGACTGTACAAAAAATAAACGGTGTTCATTTCGTACTATATTTTCACAATACAATATCTTGTAGCTAAGTACATTATGATATTTTAATTTAATGTTTATTAGTATTTCATTTACATGCAGTTGCTATTTTCCTTCCTATGTATGCTTTTACTAGTTTAATAGACAATTATCATAATAGTAACCGATATAATGAGTGACAAAGCATAAATACAATGTAAATCTTCAATTTTTCATGTATGTTTTTCTATTACATTATAGGTATATACTTATAAAATAACATATTCTGTCTGACTGGTTCATAATCGCCAAGTCGAAACTGTTTAAGCTATAGCCATAAAATTTGGTGAACAAGGTCATTTTATTGAGAAGATATCACTAAGGATGGAATTTTGGAAATTCTTCCTCTAAGGGGGTAGAAATAGGGGATGAAAGTTTGCGTGGAAGACCGTCATTTTTAAGTCAGAAACGTGAAACTGTATTTTGGGCTACTTATTAAAAATGAGTAGATACGTATTTAAGCGTTTTTAGAAATCCTACCACTAAGGGGGTGAAATGTGTGTTGAAAGTTTGTATGGAAGACCGTCATTTGTAAAATTAGAAACAAGAAGCTTTATATTTAGGATATTTGTTAAAAATGAGTAGACATGTATTTAAGCGTTTCCGGAAATTTTTCCCCCTAAGGGACAATTAAAACTAACTTAAATAGAGGTTGAAAATATATGTGACAGTCTTCATTAATGGGCTATTGATAAAAGATAAATAAGTACTTTTCAAAAAGAAATAAATTATTCACACAGTTTTTAATTCACCTCCAGTTCAGTAAATATATTACCTGCCACGCGAGCAAAGCCGCGGGTAACAGCTAGTAAATGTATGTATATTCGTTTTGCAAACACATTTCTCATTTGACATACTTCTGCATAATAATTTCGAATCTGGCTAATGGCTGACTTGTAGAGAATACGTCATCTTTTGCACAGTATTTGTGCATAAAATAAATAAAGGATAGTTGTCGTTACTAGGACTTAGAGCAGACGTAGATTGACATTCTACGTTCAAATCGCTCGGATTCTATCCAAAGGTTGGTGTTAAGCTTTTCAATAAAGCGTGTTTATAATGAAAACAGCAATGAATTAGTATACAAGGCAGGTCTGTAATAATCGTGATACTTGGCACTCGACCTTTTCCCGGTGGTAGGCGGGGCAAGTGACTTGGCGTAATAAGTGGAGATGAAGTCGATTGGTCATGTCTTATTTGTCATTAACGTCAGACAAGCAGTGACGCGAATAAAGGGTTTAACGTCAGCAAAGCGCCAGCGTGACTCTTACTTTTTTACAATATTAAAACACAAACAACTTATCTTTATACGCACCGCTCATAAATAACAATATCTTATACCTTAAAATGAGCAATTCTTGAATATATATTTATATATAATTGGAATCTCGGAATCAGCTCCAACGATGTTTATGCAATTTAGTATGAAGGGGGTTTCTGGGGCGATAAATCGAACTAGCTAGGAATCATTTTTAGAAAATGTCATTTTATTCGTGTTTAAACTGAAAAATATGACTCTTCCTGACATAAGATAGCGTTGTTAAGTGACACGAAGTCAATAAGTGTTTGCTAAAAAAATACCGAGCTTACCGACCGACCGAATAATGTGTTGCAAAGGCTAGGAAAGTCTCATCATCAAAGCCACTCGTGTGTGTACTAGATTCTCTCCACATACATATCTTCACTCCAAATCCCTTACGGGGTACGCAGAGAATATCGAGTGCCAGACCTCACTGTCCTAACAAGCCTGTCTGGATTCCTTCACTTTCATTATTACTCTTTTCATAGAAACCGGTTGCGCAGACTCTTGACACCACCCTCGGATAATATCCGAGTGATCTGATCGTGAAATGTCAGCCTTGGTCTCCCCGGGTACCTACATCCATCCACATTCGCATTGTATATCTGCTTTGTCAATCTTTCATCTGTCATTCTTTCCACATGACCGAACTCCTAATGCCCTTTCGCATTTTAACACCAACACTTTTTTCAATCCCACTCTTTCCCGGATCTCACTGTTACGAATTCTACTACAAATGTTACTAGATTCTTTGCCAACCATTACCAATTTTGTAAAATATCTACCAATTATATTATGATGGTAGGATTTTTTGTGTCCGATCCCAACGTTATTTGTTATTTTATTGGGAATTAAAAAATACGTGTTTTCTATTTTGTTGTGGCCCAATCGGAGTCGAACCCGGGACTCTAAGAAGTCAAGTCCGACTCCGGACTGTTAGACCGAAGAGGCGTTTTTTTTATTTGATTTTAAGCTGTCTGGGCCTCTTACAAGAGATAGATAGTTTCATAGAAAATGTCAAAAATTTTCATGAAGATTTTGCAGACGAAGACACGGGTACATAGTATACTTATACAACGAATTCATTGCAGGGTTTCTACAACATAATAATCGCTAGCTACCTTTTTCCTTAGATCTATCCTTACAATACCTATCACATATTTATGGTAATGCTTGGGTCATATAAAAATATAGGTAAATGGATATGAACATTAGTTATTTGAGGAATATGTATGTTAAGAAGTAGTTTTAAAAATATTTTACCATACCTACATAAATATTTATATGTAAAATATACAAACACATTGTGGTGTGCAAATATTTTATTTATTAATCAGTGTATGAAACATTTGCATACAAAATTGCATTCCCTGTCCTTTTAAGGCCTGAATTCTAAAAGTATTCAATGTTTGAACCTGGGGCTTTAAATATACAATCATTTTAAGTACTTACATACATTTTTATCATAATTGGTAAAGCGGTTTAGCCCTAAAAGCGTAACAGACAGACTTTTGTATTTGTAATGCCATAAATTCATATCTGAACAAAATGATTTGAACTAAAATCAAAATAAATATTTTTTGTATGTGTGTTGGGTTTTGATACGAATACACTGACATATACCGATGAAACAAAACCTATGTCACTCAGGGTTAATGTAGCATTCTAAAGGTGAAAGAATTTTTGAAATCAGTCCAGTAGTTTCAGAGCCTATTCTTTTTACATAAACAAAAAAAAATGTGTGCCTGTACTAGCGTACACTCGTAAGAAGTGAAGAAGTGAAACTTCTTTATGACGTTATTTTTCAAAAATAATTTACTATATGCAACTTTACAGAAATTGGTTAAATAAAGTTTATTGCCAATCTCTACTCCGCTGGAGAAAGTATACTTCGAATAACGCGTGGTAGAAAGAACAAAGATGGCGCGTAACGGAAAAATGTGACGCGTAACGAAAAAATGTTACAATTTTTTTTTCCAACCCCGATAAAGAAGTTTCACTTCAAAAATCAAATCTTTCCTCTTTGTAACGTTGTAGTAACTATAGATTTCCTTATTAGTAATCGATCCCGAACCTCGTGGATATTCAATGACGCATCCGTATTCTAATAGGGGTTCCTCACGGATTTAAACATTGGTTTACATCCGTGTGGAACGTAAAATTAATCCAGATTTTGATTTTTTTTAATGATATTGGAAGGCAACAAGCAGACGGATTTCCTGATGGTAAGAAATTTTTGCCGCCTAGAGACACCAAAAGTGGTAATGGTGCGCTGCCAATCTGAGGCCGAGATGTTAGGCCTTGAGCAAAAGTAAGTTTACCGGCTACCTTACCCTCCGAACCGGAACACGTTATGGCGGCAGGAATAGGTAAGGCGGTGGTACCAATCCGGGTGAGTCGCTACGAAACTCTACCACCTAGTCAGGTGTCGCGGTGCTAGTGACAGTAAGCCTTCGCTCGCCTTTTACGAGCTGCCTGGCAGATGGTCTATTCTTCAAAGGAACCCGGACTAATACGGGGATTTTTTTTAAATAAAGTTGATTTGTTTTAAATAAAGTTTCCACCAAGGTCACCTTTGTTGAAGGCCTAATTAAGGCGCGAATACAACCGTCTGGGTGATGCTTAAGGCTGAATATCACCGTTGAATATAAACGCGATCATTGTAAAAACGTATTATGTCAGTTGTAGAGAGCGTCAGTCATGTCAATTTTATTGTCAAAGAAATTTTTGTTTTTGTAAACAATTGTAAATATTTTATTACTAAACTACTAGCTGTTCTCGCGAACTTCGTTCCGCCCGTTTATTTTGTATGGAAAAAAATAATTTGTTTTTTATTCCAGTTTCCTTACAATCGAACAGGATAAAAAGTATCCTATGTCTTTCTCCCGATTATAAGCTATCTCACTACCCATTTTAAGACTAATCGGTTAAACCCTTCTTTAGTTATCAACAGTGTAACTAACACTACTTTCTTTTATTTATATACTAGCTGTTCCCGCGAACTTCGTTCCGCCCATTCAGTTTGTATGGGAAAAATTAAAATGTTGTTTTTCCCAGTTTCCTCACAATTGAACAGAATAAAAAGTATCCCATGTCCTTCTCCCGGTTCTAAGCTACCTATCCACCAATTTGCAGCCTAATCGGTTCAGCCGTTCTTGAGTTATAAATAGTGTAACTAACACCACTTTCTTTTATTTATATATAAACATTTCAAATAGTAGGTAGATAGGTACTTGGGAAAAACAAACTTTGTAAATTTTAATTGCAGTTGCTTTTAAACGAAATCATAACCGATAATAGTACTCGTTTACACTGAACTTAGTTTTATTGAACTCGGTTTTCATTGTGATAAGTGAATTCAGCTTTAAGGCCGGGTTTCACCGTCAAATTTAAACGCGATCAACGTAAAGTCAATTTTACTGTCAAGGAAATTGTTATTGTGAATATTCTATTATCAAACTACTTTATGTGCTACTAGCTGTTATACCGCAGCTTTGCTCGCGTGGTTATTAATGTATCTTCTGATCTGGAGTTGAAAAATTGATGATTTTTTTTTCCTTTTTAAACGTATTTATTTATTTTTAATCAATAGCCCATTAATAAGGATTTTTGTACAAACTTTCAACCACTGTTTCACCCTTTCATTTCCAGAAATGATTAAATAAGCATCTAGTCGTTTTTAATGAGGAGCCATAAAATAAAGTTTCATGTTTCTAACTTAAAAAAAGACAGCCTTCCATACAAACGATTTTTTTCTTTCTTTAAAGAAAGGCAAGGCCACAGGGCAAGTGCTTATGTAAAAATATTCATCCCTTTACCTATTTTTGCATCTATAATAACACTGTCGCATAGCTTTATAAATAGTAATAGCTAATCATGACTTATAGACACCATAGATGTTATAGGTTACCTGTAGCCGAAGTTTAAGGTCTAAAAGTTATGTACCTAACCTCCGTACCTGAACAGTGTCAATATTTTTCTTTCCAGTAGAAATAGGTAAAGTGGTCGATTCTTAACCGGGAAAGCTACTGCAGGACACTCTATCACTTAATCCTATTAATATTATAAATGCGAAAGTTTGTATGCATGGGTGTATGGATGTTTGTTACTCTTTCACGCAAAAACTACAAAGCCGATTACGATGAAATTTGGTATGTAGGTAGCTGAAGACCCAGAATAACATATAGGCTACTTTTTATCGCGGAGTTCCCACGGGATTGGGACTTACGCGGGTGAAACCGCGGGGCGCAGCTAGTTTATCTATAAAGATGGGTAAAAAAGTAAAAAGATAAAAAACCTAAACGAATCAGACGACCTTGATTAAGTAGTTCGGATAATAAATTATTATCTATTAAAATTATTATTTCATTCGTGACTAATTAAACAAACATCTTTATCGAAGATTAAATTGTTTTTCTGTTTTTTATCATTGGGTAGAATACGTAGTTATTTATCTATTTAACCTCTTTTAATTATGTTAGAAATATTTGTTAGTTATTTCGGAACGGAATTGATAAACTAGCAACAAAATTATAGAAGACAACAGGTCAGTCTCTCATGTTTTTTTTTATTGGAGAGCAGACGGATATAATGATGGTAAGGAATTTACGCCGTTTAGAGACACCTAAGGTGGTAATAGTGCGTTGCCAAAATGAGGCCTCAAGCAAAAGTAAGTTTATCTTATCATCCGAACCGGAACACGTCAACGGCCATAACGTCAATATTGAGGTTATGGCGGCAGAAATAGGTAAGGCGGTGGTACCAATCCGAGAGAGTCGCTGCGATAAACAGATGTCATGGTGCTAGTGACGGTAAACCTATGCTCATCTTTAACGAGCTATCTGGCAGGGAGGTAGATGGTCTAATCTGCCTGGACCAACACGGGATAGTTATCACAGCCGTCCATGGACATTTGCAACATCGGGAGTATCACAGATACTTTGCCAAGATGACCATTTTTTTGTGATCAGAAAGGAAACAAGCACATATCTTTCCAGATGGCAAGAGAGAACCATGACCTATAAAAACCATAGATTTTGAAGGTGAGTCGCTGTCTAGTGGCCGAGATGATCGGTCAATTGTGCAAGTCTATCAAATCCTTGGAAACACAAAACAAAGCTTTATCTTGGTAAACGTATAGAAAGGACTATCCCATATTTTTTCGAAGTCATAAAGCAAGCTACTAAACTACAAAACAAACAAGAACGAACAAAATCGGACTACACGGTTTACTTTTTACAAAAGGTCGCCCATTGGTCGAAATTCGACCATAATACATTTTAATATCTTGTTGATAAGAACGCCATCTTCCTTTCAATATCAACTACTTTGTTTCCTAACTGTTTAGTACGCCATCTGTGATCTTTTATCGTTATCATTAATATATTTGTTTGTGTGTATAAAATGCATGGTAGTGTGGATAATGTTTTATTTATTGATTTAATGTACTTTACAAGCATTATTATTGAAAAATATTACCGTTCTGCACTGCTCCTACACATAAACTATAAGTGTGCCAAATTTTATGCTCCTCCGTTCTCGCCATTTTCGTAAAATGGGGTCTAAAGTTTTGGCATCGCGTATTAATATAGATGAATTACAACCAAATTTTTATATTGACGCTAACCGCTCTCACACGGGAAATCCTCAAAAATGTGAAGAGTGAATTCTGTGCACTGAATATATTTAAAAAATCGACTAAATTTGGGCAGAGAAACATATTTTTAAATATTTTTTTTGTCTTTTTGTTTGTTTATCTATCTTCTGAACGCAAATCACGCCGAATCTACTGAACCAATCATAACGAAATTTGGCAGGTTGTTAATGTTCGAAGAAAAGTTAAAGGATATTCATCCTACTCACTAAATGGGTGGTAAAATACTCACCCTATGCAAGAAGGGTAAAACTCAAAATGCAAAATTAGGTTATAATTCTTAAATCGTACTCTGATTAAATTTATTTCGCTTTTTGATTTCTAATATGTGCTTCCTAGATTATCACGTAATTTTGTCCAAGTTTCGACTAGTTTTGTGGTCTAAATATGATAGACATAGTAACACTCAGTATGAAATCACAAAATAAATAAAGATCTGGAATATAGAGAAACATTTGAACGTACAGGTCATTTTAGATATACATACATATCTTCACGTCAAATCACGTGCACGGTAGGCAGAACGTATCCAGTGCCAAGAGGACGATGTTCGTCAGGTCAACGAAATATGTGTCTTTTTCTTTGACACGTAATTTTAATGTAATATGTACGAATATTTCTACTATATATGTATGTATATATGTATACTATGTATGTATTACTCTTCACCATAAAATAGTTGCGAATTTATACCATTTTTCATTGCTCGTATAGTCCTTTGGGAGTTGATTTTTAAAACAAATGTAGCCTATGTTTGAGCTCTGGTATGTGACTAAACGCCCATTGAATTTTATCCAAGTCGGTAAATCGGTTAAGCCGTGGAAACGTAAGATACAGACGATAAAAAATATCAAAACAGCAAATATTAGAATAGAAGCAGTAGAAAATCTATAAAACTCATTTAAAATATTCCTTAAACGTAAAGAAAGACTCTGAATTTAAGTCAGAGGGCAAATTTGAATTATAAAAAGAGATACAGATAGTTTATTGCATTAATTATATTAATTGCGAAAATTTGTTCATTTCTGTAACTTTTCCAAAACTCTCTCTGGCAATTAACTGTGACAAACTTCAATCCTATTCTGATTAAGTATTTTGCTCAAGGCATTATACTTAATTAATATTCGCCGACTTACGGAACTAGGCTTTAAAGTTCTGGAACAAGAACAAAGCTACGTCACGTTCTCACAACGGATACGTACACCATACTAACCGATTTTGGAAAACTGACCTATTTGTAAGTACGAAAAATATACAATCTTGCCTTTGACGTTAATGGAAACCAAAAAAAGACTTAATTCGGTAGTAAAACTCGGGTTTTTTAAGCAAATGTGTAGAAAATAAAATAAATAAATGTTCCTGGAGGAGTAACACAAATTATATCTAACTCTAAAGTAAACAAATAATGTATGCTTGTGTTATGGGTGTAAGTCAACAATACTAATACATAGAAAATATACATAAATAGATACAATAACAAATTTAATAAACACCTATACCCGACAATGCAGAAATCTAAATGTTTATCATACAAATGCCTGCCCCCGTTGAGGATTGAACCTGAGGCTCGAGATTGGTCAGTGTAAGTAGGAGTCTACGCTAACCACTTGACCAATTAGATCAATTTACGCACTTTGTCCGGGGATACTTTTTGTATACAATATATCGCCTCTGTGGTCTATGGTGTATGGTGGGTTTCACTTCATGAGGTTCGATCCTCGGACCACACAAAAAAGAATTTTTTTTTTATTTTTTTAATAAAAACAGCTTTGTCCCGGATTAGTTATGCTTCCGGTTGGTCATTAGCTTGCCACCTATCACATTTTGGGACGTGTCTTTATCTGCGGTGCCCAAATTAGTGCTTCTGCCTATCCCCTCGTTAATAAAGACATAAAGATACGTTTTTAATTAATTTATATATAGTGTGGTCTCTGTGGCCTCTGTGGTCAGCTGTTCAGGTGTAGGACTTCACTTCATGAGGTCCCGGGTTCGATCCTCGGTCGGGCAACAAAAAATATATTTTTTTACAATTTTCTAATAAAAGCAACGTTTCCCAAGTTTGAATATGTGTTCGGTTTGCTTGCCACCTATCATATTTCGGAACGTGTCTTTGCCTAGTCATTGGTGCCCAAATAAGTGCTTCTGCCTAACACTTCGTTAATAAAGACAAAAAAATACATTTTTAATTTATTTATATCTAGTGTAAGCGTCATTTAAAATTACCTGGAAGGCGATTGTGTTGAAGATAGTCAGCAATATTCTTAGTGGTAATTTCGCTTTGTAAGATTTGTGTGCGAAGAGCCGATGTGCTCCCGCTGTTATTCCCAATCCAGAACAAAGGTATAGGAAGATTGCTGTAACAATAAGATACTCTCATCACTGATATGATAAAGGCATTAAATAAAGCTGGTATTAGCAAAGATCGATAATTGAGGCGTAATAAACTATAAAAAAGCCATTACGACTTTAATTATGTCGCCTAACGGCCAATAATCAATCCTAATCCAAAACTCGCTGTCCAAGATTGATATTTTGATCCATTTTTATGTTATCGCTTGCCAATAACATATCAGTGGACTGGATAAATATGGCAATTAGGTATGGGATAGGCTGGAAATGGGAAATCCATTAGATTGAGATACATTATTAACATTGGCTGTTAGTCGACAAAAAATGAATATTTTCCTCGATTTCACTGGCAACCCTACATCAATATTGGTACCCTTGAATGTCAAATTGGAAATCAGATTCAGATATGTCATTATCCCGATGATTCATCGGCTTCCCTCGGGACATCCTAGGGCAACATCTTGTTTTACATATTCACTTGCGTTAATACAATAAAAAAATTATATAGGTACAGTATAAAACAAACAGGATATAAAACAAAAACCGAATATTTGTAAACTTTGCGACGAAGTCTCTCTGCATCTCACGTAAGACTTAGAGCGTAGAAGCTTTTATGTAGAAAAATTCTCATAGCTCTCTACTTATAAGAAAGAAAGATATTTCAAAACACTTTTAGGCTTGTTTATTTTCTGTTAATGGATTTTCACTCTATACAGTTTTTTTTTAATAACACTACCTTTTCAGAATACACTTGGGGAAATTCTGTAGAACTAATTAGAATCTTCAGAGTTCAAAAGAAGTGTATAAGAGCAATATGTAGTGTTAATCAGTTGCATTCATGCAAGCCACTTTTTAAGTCTCTTAAAATATTACCTTTACCTTGTTTTGGCTGTATGTGTATTTGTAAAAAAACATCATCATTTGTTTCAAACAAATGCTGAGGTCTTAGGTTTATCACATTTTAGAAATAGTGAGAAACTCCATGTGCCTAACCAAAAACTCAATATTTGCAAAACTGAATATTTGCAAAACTAATATATATTGCATGTCCATTCGTATATACAACCAGATTCCTGATAATCTTAAATCATTGCCATTAAAAAGATTTCAAAAGAAGTTATTTGACTTGTTGTTAGATAAGACATATTATAGTGTTAAAGATTTTCTTGCAGACAAGCTTAAATAATATAAATTTTGTAATAATAATAATAATAAAAATTTATTATAATTTCAGAAACCGGGCTATGTTTGGAAACGATGGTACTACAAGGACGATAGGTTGTAGTACTGGCTGCCGGGGAGTTTGTTTCGCCGTTTCTTCTCCCGACTGGCTAGGTTTGGAAACGGTGGTAGTTTACGGTAGACAGGGTTAAAATTATTAACATTTTAAAATTGTTTGTAAGTTATAATTCAAATTGTAATAAGAATAAAACTATTTGTTAAATGAATATTTAAACATTGTGTATACATATAACTAAATAATCAGTTTTTAAAAATATTTCAATATTTGCACACCACAATGTGGTAGAATATGTTGGAAAGCTTAAATAATTTTGTAACAACCTTAACACCCATATTCCGCAAATAAATATATTTTCTTTCTTTCTTTCTTTTCTTTCACAACAATTTAATTATGTGTCTTGTAAAATGTACAAGTGCTACTCAAAAGTAAGTATCTCCACGCCCACATCCCCGAAGAGGTGGGCAAAGGCACAACTATGTAACCCACGACTAGTCGAGAATACAAAGTCCGAAATTGTGATAGATGGCAAGCCTGTTGTCAAACGGGCTCATATCCAATCCCAGGCGACATTATTTTTGTTAGAAAGTTGAAAATCCACATTTCCTTTTTTTATGGTGCCCGATGCGAGGATCGAACCCGGGACCTCTAGAAGTCAAGTCCGGAACGCTAGACCACAGAGAACCAGGATAGTGAGTGTATGTATGTGACTGTGTGTATGAGTGTGAGCTTAATACGTAAGGTTAACGAAATTTCACTAAGTGTCATTATCTCCCCAAAACACATTTGGATATTGGTATAAAAATTGCCTCTCTTACTCTCCAATTTTCTAACTATCTCCACAGACAAAAAACGTTACGTAACGTTATGTAACGTTGTTTACGTTGCGACTTGAAACAAGAATAAACAAACCCACTTCTCTGTTTTTATTATTAGTATCAACTAGATTTAACCCGTGGCCACTCCCTTATGATAAATTTATTTAAGTTCCTCTCAAGAACCCTTTTATATCGTGTTAAAATGTGCCCTATGTCCTCTCGAGCTAACTATCTCAATACAGAAAAATTACAACATAGTACAAAAAGTCTATCCCACTTTCCAATTTTCTATCTCCACACATAAAAAAAATGTTATTACTTTGTTGCATCTTGTAAGAAGAATTTAAATTCCTATCAATATTATTAGTGTGACCTAGACGTTTCCGTGATAAAATTATTTAGCACTCTCGCAAGAACCCTTATCGTGATAAAAAGTAGCCTATCACTTTCCAATTTTCTAATTATCTCCACACATAAAAAAAACATATTATCACTACAACAGGTAATAATAAAAAAAACATATCTGCCTGTTAAAATAACAGCTAATAAACATAATATGATATATTTTTGAAATTGTCTTTTGTTTGGCTTTCATTTGATATCTTGTTTTCTTTCCCTTTTTTCATTCGCAGGCGCCATTTTGAAAACTTATATACTCTGTGTCACTACCATAAATTTGTCCGGCCGTTTGGTTGGAGGGTGTGCAAAAATGGATATTCTCTCGAAATATTACCCTTTTTGTTTCACAGTCGGGTAACAAACACACTGTTGTATTTATACTAGTATGAATAGAGCACTTACCAAATACACAAGTAGCCCACTTCGCTTTAGCCAAAAATAAGTAAGCGCCATATACGCCACCGATGTGAAGAAAGGTAAACAATATCACATTTCTCCATACTATCTGTAACTTCCTCTTCTCAGCCACCGGCGCCACTATTGGCGTTTCGGCGTCTTTGCCTACATCTGATTCGAATAGAACCCAGGACCCTGCTTGTTGCCCTTGAGGAGGCATTGTTTCCTGCAAAACAGTTATTTGATTTTAAGCATCTTTACCTTGGTGTTGTTTCGGATTCCTGTGTAAAATGTCTGCCTTTTCTGAAAGCCTCATATCTCTAAAGAGTAGTGTGGATACTCACACAGATAGGGATCCAACATCTTACCTATTCCTGTCACCATAACACTTTGTTTGATACATTGGCCGAACACTTAGTTTTCTGTCTAATCATATACACAAAATACAAATTGTTTATTTTAGATTTTAAAATTCAAAATAGCTTTCATAACGTAGATCTATACAAAGATTCTTGTGACGCGTCTACGAGTATATAATTCTAAAAACTACCACCGGATCGGAACGCGGCCACTCACTGAGAAGATCCGGCAAAAGAAATCCAGCGGGCTTGTATTTATTCTTATAAATCTAATTTACAAAAGTTTATTACATTTACAAATAATTTATAGAGATTGGTATGAGGAGCAAATAATCCCAAGCATTTCTGTCTTCTAAATATTCTATAATCTTATATTTACCCTTACCATAACTTAATTGTAATTAATTTTAATTTAATTTTTTAAATTTGTAATTTAGATGGTTAGCGGTTCAGTTGTCGGACTTGACTGCATGAGTACCCGGTTTCGATTCCTGGGTCGGGCAAAAATTGGGTTTTTCCAATTTTCTAATAAAAAACGTTGCTCGGGATTGTGCCCGGTTGGCGATAGGCTTGCCACCTATCACATTGTGCGATCTAGTTTCTTCGGCTTGTCATGGGTGCCCTGGTTGTGCCTCTGCCTACCTCTTCGGGTATATGGGCGAGAAGATACTTATAGTACTAACATTATATTTTCGGCACTGAGTCCATGTTCCGTGTCAGATGATATAATAGCTGGTAAACTTACACCCAAGGCCTAAATTCCTAATTATATTCTAAAACATATGCACTAGTAACTTAAGAGGACCCTTCCCGGCATCAACGCTCTCGCGTTAAAAAGTTTATTGTTTCATCCAGTGCAATGTTAGTAAAAGAAGCTCAGCGAAAAAAGATAGATAGCACCTGAGAGCTTTTTTTGCAATTGGTAACTTTAAAAAAAGTGGGAACGCGATAACATTAAACGAAAAATAATGTAAGTAAATTTCTTAAAACATGTTCCAGAAAATACGTGTTTTTCAAAAATTCTTTCAAGTTCGTAAAATAAATATTTATCATTTAGAACCTCTATTACATATGCAAGGTTTCTATGAAAATACTTTCTTTAGGTTTACTATATATGAGTTCATTATAAACGGCCAAAATTCAGACAAAAATTATGAAAAAGGGCAGATATTCAAAGGTTTATAGTGAATTGGTTTCTCCAAATTAAGATTTTTTGTTACCGTAGAAACATAGGTATAGTGCAAAAGATACCAATTAGTTCAAAAATTTCAAAAAAACGATCTGTTACAAAGCCATAATCACATACGAGCGTTTGTATGAAAACGAAGCCGGGTTGACTTAAAATTTAAAAGCGACAGTTGTCTCTTACCATCCGTTTTTCCTTTCCATAAAACATTTACATTACTAGAAGGCCCGGTGAAGTTGTAAAAACCGTGAGGTTGGCAGCACATTAGTCATCGCCTCTGTGGTCTAGCGGTCCAGTGGTTGGACTTGACTGCTGAGATCCCGGGTTCGATTCCCGGGTCGGGTAACAAAAAGAAAATTTGGTTTTCCTAATTTTCTAAGTTAAAAAAAACATTGCTCGGAATTGGATATGTGCCTGGTTGGGGATAGACTTGCCACTTATCATATTGAGGGACTTAGTATCTTCGGCTTGTCGTGGGTGCCCTGGTTGTGCGTCTGCCTACCACTTCGGGAATATAGGAGTGAAGATACATTTTTTTCTACTGCAAAATCATTTGAATATAAATCCCTTGTGGGATTGGCTGCGAACATCGAGTTCCAAGCCAACCAAGTGTCACGATTTCTGCAGACCAGCTTAGCTTGCTCCACATTCGTTACCGTTTTCGTACCAACACCCTGGTTTTGAAGACTCTGGGCACCACCCTTGAATAATATCACAGCAATTTAATCGTGGAATGTCCACTTAAGTATCCCTGGGTACATCCCTTGACATTTTCATTGTACATCTATTTTGTGAATCCTACATCTGACATTAATTCACTTGATGCCTGTTTTTACACCAACACTGTTTTTATTCCACTTTCTCCCTGATCTCACTGTTGCGAATCCGACCGGCGAGCGACACACTTCAGACATTTAACATAAAAACTAATTTACTTATAAATATGTATATACGTACACTTGCCATGTTTGGCGTGTGAATACGATCGATGATTAATGCAAACAAATCAATTAGTCATGAAAAATATTATAATACACACATGATTAGATAAGTTAGTACCATATCGCATTATCTAGAATAGTTTGATCTAAACAAACAAGAATGATAACTGCTACACGTAACATAATTAATTAGTAATCAATAAATAACAGAAGGATAATTAATTTATAACAGGATAAATGTATGTAATAAAAATCTATGGCATTATGTAATCTATATATTAATACGTGATGCCAAAACTTTGGACCGCTTTTTACGAAAATTGCGCAGATGCAGGAACAAAAAATTTGACACACTTATAATTTATAGGTAGGAGAAGTGCAGAACGCTAATATTTTTCGGTAATAATGCTTCTAAAGTACATTAAATCAATAAATAAAACAATAACCACACTACCATGCATTTGACACACACAAACAAATATATTGATTATAACGATAAAAGATCACAAATGTCGCACAAAAAGATTTGGTAACAAAGTAGTTGGTCTTGAGAAATGAAGATGGCGTTCTTATCCACAATATATTAAAATTTATTATTGCTAGTGGTTAGGAAACATTAAAACTCTAAAAACAGGGCACAATAGAGGTAGTTTAGGCAATCAAAAAATAGTGACCGACTGTAAGTTTCAGTTTCGGTTTCGGTTTCGGTTTGGATCGAAACTGAGACCAAGACGAAAAGTTTAGTTTTGGTTTTGGCTTGGGTTGAAAACCCAGTTACTGTTGGTCACCAAAAATAGGAGATACTTAATTCGGCTGTAATAAGTAATTCAGCGGTCAAATACCCAAATCAAATTTTTGAACCCCCCGGAAAATGAGGAGGAGGATATGACACCTCCCACTCCCGCTCAATCTGTGTGTATGTGTGTGTGCGTGTATGTGTGTGTGCGTGTATCTGTGTGTGTGCGTGTGTCTGTTTGTGGCAGTTTTGAAACTTTTGAACGGATAGACTGATTTCGATGTGGTTTTTTTGGTAGGAAATTTTCGTTGACATGTTCCGTTTCTGAGGATAAGGTAGCCGGTAATTTTACCTTTGCTCGAGGACTATCATTCCAGCCTTAAGTTTTTCGACGCACCATTACCACCTTTGGTGTCTCTAGGCGGCGTGAATTTCTTACTATTAGGAAATCCGTCTACTTGTTTGGCTTTCAGTATCATAAAAAAGTTAGAGGATTATATCATGATTTGATTCGTTTTAGTGGAACGTTTACAATATTTTTAAACCATTTCGATATCGAAATAAAAGGAGACGGTTATTTGCACTTTCAAATCTCTAGAGGTTCTAGGCGGTTATTAAAACTGGTTGTAAATATTGGTTTGCATCCGACTAGACCTTGGATTTAATACAAATTGAATAATAATCGAAAGATGGAAACAGAGTTTTCTCCTAGGATATATTGTTACAAAGCAGATTGTGTACCATCGTCTCTGACGTCTTTGAATGTTTTTGTTTAAGATGATGCATGTTTTTTAAATTTAAATGTCTGTAAATTACGGATAGAATTATCATACTTGATTATAGCTTACATATTTTTAACGATGTAATATCGTAAAAATAAAATAAAAATAAATAAAAAAGCAATATAGTGTAATAAAAAGAAATATTTTTCAAAGTTTTAAGGTTATGTTGAAATAACTATTTAACTGCTATAAAATGGTAATAAAAATTGAGTTTTAAACTCTAAGATTTATTTTTCATTTAAGAAAATGAACAAATTTGCTATTCGAGGTATATTTTTAGAACATAAATATAAGAAAGCGTTATTTTGCGGAAATCCATAATTATCTCTAAATAAAATTAATTAATTTGCAATCGCCCGCCAAAAAAATTTTAGATTTAAGTATATTTTTTTTGTTTAACCTGTATAACTTTCTGTGGATTACTCGATTGAAGGCCATTTTTATCATGATCCATTAACGGTTTTTGAGTTATGGCTAATAATGCAATATATTTCTATAGCTTAACGACCTAATTTTATTGCTCTAATATTGACTTTTTTTAATTTTATTGACTTACTAGCTGTCCCGGCGAACTTCGTTTCACCCGTTCAGTATGAGAAATAATAAAGTATTATTTTTCCCATTTTACCTGAAACTTTCCCGGTTTTTCTTTTCGTAAGAAGCTTCTCATGATCATAAGTAATACAATAATAAAAAAGTGAGCTAAATCGGTACAGTCGTTCGGAAGTTATGCGCTTACCAACACATTTAACGATTCATTCTTACATTATAGATTTCAACTTTTTTTTTAATTTTCTTTTAAAAAAAATGTTGCTTGGGATGGATATGTGCCCTGTTGGCGATAGGCTTGCCACCTATCACATTGTGGGACTTAGTCTTCGTCTAGTCGTAGATGCCCTGGTTGTGCCTCTGCCTACCTTTTCCGGGACATGGGCGTGAAGATCCTTACTTTTTTAACTTTAGGAATATTTGACCTTAATCTTTCGAAATATTAACAATTGATTTTATTTATATAGACTTTGAACTTTGACACGTGTAGTGCGGCTCGCAGACGACGGGGACAATAGACATCGGTCATTTGAATTGCAATGAATGGGTGACAGTTGGTGGGTTCAAAGTACTTCCTGCGAGGACATATAGCATCTGACACGATTGTAAATAAATCAACCGAATTTTTACATACTGACCTTTTCCCGTGGTTCGGATCTTCTGTTTAGGATTCGGATCTTATCATATATTTTTTTTTATGATATTGGAAGGCAAACAAGCAGACGGATTTCCTGATGTTAAGAAATTCACGCCGCCTAGAGACAGTGGTAATGGTGCGTTGCCAACCTGGGGCCGGGATGTTAGGCCTCGAGCAAAAGTAAGTTTACCGGCTACCTTACCCTCCGAACTGGAACACGTCATGACGTTATGGCGGCAGGAATAGGTAAGGCGGTGGTACCAATCCGGGCGAGTCAATGCGAAACTCTACCACCTAGTCAGATGTCACGGTGTTAGTGATGGTGAGCCTTTGCTCGCCTTTTACGATTCTACAAAGGAGCCCGGACCAACACGGGGGAATAATCACGTATTATAATGATCGTCGATTTACCCTCATATTATCACAAGCATGCAATTTGTTTACTTTCAGATTCAATATGTTTTTTTATGATAATGGAAGGCAAACAAGCAGACGGATTCCCTGATGGTAAGAAATTCACGCCGCCTAGAGACACCAAAGGTGGTAATGGTGCGTTGCCAACCTGAGGCTGGGATGTTTGGCCTCGAGCAAAAGTAAGTTTAACCGCTACCTTACCCTCCGAACCAGAACATGTTAACGGCAGGTATTGGACGTTATAGTGGCAGGAATAAGTAAGGCGGTTGTGCCAATCCGGACGAGTCGCTTAGTAGGATGTCACAGTGTTATTGACTGTAAGCGTATGCTCGCCTTTTACGAACTGCCTGATAGGAAGGCAGGTTGTCTTTTCTGAAAAGGAGCCCAGACCAACCCAGGGAACTTTTCAAGAGATATCTTATTAGGGAATCCAAAAAATTCAATAATCGTTTATTATTATATACCCGTTTTTGAGTTATAAAAGTAACCACCGCCTTACCAATTCCTGCCACCATAACGTCGTAACGTGTTCCGGTTTGGAGGGTAAGGTAGCCGGTAAACTTACTTTTGCTCAAGGCCTAACATCCCGGCCTCAGGTTGGCAACGCACCATTACCACCTTTGGTGTCTCTTGGCGGCGGAAATTTCTTACCATTAGGAAATCCGTCTGCTTGTTTGCCTTCTAATATCATAAAAAAAACACCACTAACGAAGTGGTGTAACTAACGCAATACGATTTATAACTTTATTACACGAACGTAATAACATTCGCAGTAAATTGAAGTTTTATTGGATTATTATGTTTGAACTTTGCCACATCATGTGATCTGGAGATGACGTGAACGGTCGACAACAATCATTTGATATTTGAATGGAGTTACTGGATCGAGGCTTCCTGCGCACATATATACTATTGTAGAATGAATGAAGTCGAATTTGTTAACCGACTTCAAATAAGGATTAGGTTCTCAATTCGGCCGGGTTATTTTATATGTATATAAAACCGATTTCGACCACGGTCCCAAACTGATTTACGTAATTCTTTTTTTGTTTTATGCGAAATATTTTTTAGTTTGTCCCATAACATTTTTTTATCTACTTTCACCTATCAAGATGTCTATTTTTATAAAATTAAATCAAATCTCGCAAGTAAATTTAATTCGCTTAGGTGACTTAGTGACACAATTACAGGCACATTGGCATTTAGCAACATGCTATATAGATATTTACTTATAAAACTATTTAATTAAATCATATCAGCAATAAACTAAAAAACCGACTTCAAAAGTTAACATTAAAAAAATATTAATTATTTATATGTGCTATTTACTTATAGGTCTAAAGTCGGCACCAAGCCAATTTCATACTTACTTATTATAAAATTACTAGTTTTAAGCTTGTTACCGACTTCAAACCTATTAATAAACTAGCTGCGCCCCGCGGTTTCACCCGCGTAAGTCCCAATCCCGCGGGAACTCCGGGATAAAAAGTAGCCTATATGTTATTCTGGGTCTTCAGCTACCTACATACCAAATTTCCTCGTAATCGCCTAGTAGTTTTTGCGTGAAAGAGTAACAAACATCCATACATACAAACTTTCGCATTTATAATATTAATAGGATAACACTTATGCATAATTGGTAGTATATAATTGATAATAAATCTTTATTATTTTACTTTATAGTTTTGAAGTCGGGTTTTTAATGTAGTTTTTTTAAATACTTTTTTATTCTTCAACGCCGCCCCGTGGTAGGAGTCCATTGTGTCCTTCATCTATAGGATCCTTTTAGTTACTTTAAAAGGATCCTATAGATGAAGGATCCATGAACTTTCACAAAATATGATTCCTTTAATTAAGCCGCGACGGAAAAAGAAGGGTGTTATAAGTGTCTTTATGCGTATATCGGTTTATGTATGGCATCACATTCATTAAACGGATGGACCGATTTCGATGCAGAATATTTTGTTTTATCGTGATTTATTTTGACGTGATCGATTCTTAGCTATGTTACAGTCAGGTTATTGAAAATGTTTAACCTTAGTATTTTAACCCTAATTTATTTTGTAACAATATAAGTGTCACGAGGACACATGTTACCGATTTGTGTGTTAATCTTTCAAACTATTGACTTTAAAAAATGCTCAGGAACCTCATCATTAACATATTTTTATATAACCCACATTTGGTAAAATGTTTTAATTCTATGTCTGGGGATTAAAGCTCTTTAATTTTAAAAAGCTGTTCACAGAATGCATCTAGCTACCAAGTTTCAACTGCGGACTCCTTTTCCCCGTGTTAGTCCGGGCTCCTGTGCAGAATAGAACATCCCTTGTCAGGCAGCTCTCGTAAAAGGCAAACATAGGCTCACCGTCACTAACACCGTGACATCTGACTAGGTGGTAGAGTTTAGCTGCGACTCGCCCGGATTGGTACCACCGCCTTAAGGTAAGGTAGCCGGTAAACTTATTTTTGCTCGAGGCCTAACATCCCGTCGTCAGGTTGGCAACACACCATTACCACCTTTTGTGTATCTAGGCAGCGTGAATTTCTTAACATCAGGAAATCCATCTGCTTGTTTACCTTCCAATATCACAAAAAAATAAAAAATAAAAAATTGGATGTGACATATGGACGGACAGGCTTGTCGAAATTATTCTACTAGTTGACATTTAGAAACAGAAATCTTCAATCGAATCACCTTTATAAAATACAACATTAAAAATGATTTCTATAAATTTTAAAGAAAGAAAAAAATTCGCCCCAGACAGGATTTGAACCTGTAACCTTTCGTAATCCTAATCCCTGTAACCCTGTAATCCTGTCTAGGGCGAATTTTTTTCTTTCTTTAAAATTTATAGAAATTTATCCCACGCACAGGGCAAGTGCTAAAAAAAATAAAAATACGATTAAAAATGATTGTTAAACTTCCACTTTACGTTTATAAAAAACTAGTTTAAAAAGTTTAGATTTTAATGTAAAACTCAAAAGTTACCTATTATAATATGTAGATTAATTATTCATCGACTTTGTAACAAATGATTCAATTTAATATTATTATGTCATACTGATAAGTTTTGTTGATAGCAATAATTTTTAATAATAATCGCCTCTGTGGTCGAGCGGTCCGGGTGTTGGACTTGACTGCATGAGGTCTCGGGTTCGAATCCCGGGTCGGCCAACAAAAAGAAAATTGGAAAAATCCAAGAAAAAAAATTTGTTGGTCGGGATTGGAAACGTGCCCGGTTGGCGATAGGCTTGCCACCTATCACATTATGGGGCTTAGTGTCTTCGGCTAGTCGTGGGTGCCCTGGTTGTGCCTCTGCCTACCTCTTCGGGGATATGGGCGTGAAGATACTATTTTTTTCAATAATTTTTAGCCGCCTTCAAAAAAGGAGGTTATATGTACGACTTCTACATTTTTATTATGTGTGTTAATCCATTATTCCGTCATTTCTTAACCGATTTAAAAACTCTTTGTTCATTTCAAAGATGTAACCTAGTTGTGACTCTGCCTATCTTTTCGGGGATACAGTTGTACAGATAGTTTTTTTTAAATATAAAACATTTCCGTAAGAAATTGGCAATGCAGACACGGAACCTTCGTTGAAATCAAATCAAAAATATCTAAGAAAATCTTGAAATTACAGCAAACAAGCAGACATACAAACCGAAATACGTATCAAATACAGAACCTCTTATTAAAGAAACGTAGTTTGATAATAAATGTTAAATATTTGTCATAACAATGTGATCGATTTCGTTGGTACAAGTTTTGCAAAAATTTTGCGACAGTCACGAGAATATAATTAAGAATTTCCAATTACATTACATAAATTACGTAAAAAATTTGAATTAATTGTAATATGACATTTACAGTGAGTTTGATAACCAAAGCTGTATTTATATACATAAATTCTAATACATTTACTTTGGGGCCCAATTGTCGACGTGCTTTTGCGTCGTTTCAATAAAATCCAAGGATAAAGTTGAAGATTTTTGCTTTAACTCACCTCGACGCGACAGATGTTGTCCGCGTTTTAAATTTAAATATTGAATTCGAATTGGTATAATTCGCATAAAATATTCGCCTCAATCTAGAGATTAATCAACACGTCTTACCCCACAAACCATTTGCGCAGCTTGGGTTCGATTCCGACAGAGGCAGGTGTTTGTCTGATAAGAAAATTGTATCTGTATTTCTCAGGGTACTTATGAAATTTGTTACATTTGCATTGTTATTAATACTTGTATGTGTGTTACTGACTAATACCAATGTCACAATAATTTTAAGTCTATTACTTTGTTTAACTATTGTTGAGGTCTTCCAATAAAACAAATATTGCTTATCTCTTCGAATATGTTTACTGATTCAAAATTGTAAGACGACTGTGGCCTACTGCCACAACGAAACTATTTATAAAGTTTTTTAGTCGACATCAATACTTCTTTTAGCGGTCAACATGACATTCAAGCGGATATTCAGATAACTTAATTAACAATATCAGTACCGGCAATTACTTTATGACAAAAACAAATAGTTTTAAATAACAAAAGTATCTTCACGCCCATATCCCCGAATAGGTAGGAAGAGGCACAACCAGGCCACCCACGACTAACCGAAGATACTAAGTCCCATAATGGGATAGGTGGCAAGCCTATTGCCAACCGGGCACGTTTCCAATCCCGACCAACATTTTTTTTTATTAGAAAATTGGAAAAATCTAATTTTCTTTTTGTTGGCCGACCCGGGATTCGAACCCGAGACCTCATGCAGTCAAGTCCAACACCCGGACCGCTCGACCACAGAGGCGACTAATAATAATAATAATTAATAGCTAATAATAAATAATAGCTAAAATAAATACTTGATTAATAAATACAATCCGATGTAGAACTAAGACAACATGATATAATTTAGTGTAATAAGTAATACACTCGATACATTCATAATTGCCAACACTATAGAAATAATTTTAAGTAATTGGTTCCTAAGTTAGGTAACCATATGGTTGCTTAAATGAAGGTGTTAGTTGTAGCTCTTAGGAACTTATCACTTCATTAAAAGCATCTAAGGTTGAAAATTATTACCCGTTACTTTCTAAATTTAGTGTATTTTAAGAAAGAATGGAGTGGCATATTGTATTTTACTAATTATCTTCACGCCTGCGATCCCGGTGAGGCAGGCAGAGACACTACAAGGGTACTAATACGTAGTGTCACAATAATATGATAGTGGAGAAACGTTTAGTCAACCAGGCACTTATACATAGTTTTTATAAGAAAATTGAAACTATTTATTTTGAATTGGCCAACTTGAGCTGTAGATTAAAAGCTAAAGCTAGGGCTATATTAGAGGGTTCTAGCTTACTTCTAGCTTAGAGATGGACTCGTTTTTGAAAGATTTTGTAGTTGAAAGTAGAGGTTAGTTAATTTTAGAATACTTGCAAAGCACAATTTGGTAGAATGTTTGGGTATATATAATTAATTATTTTTGTTAAAACTCTAACATACATTAGGCAAATAAATAGTTTTATTTCGTTTGGCAATATACATTACAAAATACCATAGGCTTGCCAGCTATCATTGTGGGCTAGTCGTAGGTGCCTAAGTTGTGTCTCTGCCTACCTTTTCGGAGATATGGACGTGAAGTTACATTATTTAAAAAAAGTCTCAATGACAACCTCCTCTTATTAAAGTCGCCAATACATGCAAATATTGCAATCTCCTCGAAAGTCAAAGTTTGGTAAAAACATAATCAAAACATTATGTTGAAAAACCTAGAATATTGTCAGTATTAAAACTAAATATAGTATGTATAATATATTAGTTAACTAAATTCTCGTAACTATTTTTAGTCATTTAAGCAGTCGGACTAATGATAACTTATATTTAACTACTGTGATGTCAGCTATAAATTGAAGAATGCAATAATAACAATAAATTTAGTTGGTAAATTTGTGGTAACGATGATTTTTTATTTAGCAGCATAGCGAGCAAATTTGAATATTAAAATTCTGTAATTTTTTTAATCTTTGTTTAGAAAAGGACTTTGGTCAAACGTGTTGCCTATGGCAGTTCTGTAAATATTTTTATGGTATTGGAAGGCAACCAAGTAGATTGATTTCGTTATGGTAAGAAATTGTTGCCACCTAAAGACACCTATAAAAATTGTATTGGTGCGTTGCCAACCTGAGGTCGGGATGTTAGGCCCCTAGCAAAAGTAAGTTCACTCGTTACCTTACCCTCCGAACGTTGACGTTATGGTCGCAGAAATATGTAAGGCAATTTAACATTAAAATTTTTGACTAAATGACTGATTAAAAGATAATATTTTTAAGTGCAGCCACCCGTTTAACTTCTAAAAACATTTTCTTGTGCCACCTAATTGTATCGTAAATTATGTAAAAAAACTAATACTTTGCATAGAACATACATTAAATCTATTCCAATGTGTATATGTTTGTATGTTTGTCCCATTTTCATAAGAAGGCATTTTCTAATATCATTTTTATGTGTGGAAATAGGAGACGAGAGTGATATAGTATTTTTTATGTGAGAGATCAGGGAACAATCACACGGCTCTCCTGATAGTAAGAGATATCTGGGGCATATAGACACCACCGATGTTGTCGGTGCGTCGCTATCCTGAAGTCGGAATGTTAGGCCTAATATACCTACTGTCCGAACCAGCAAAATAGAAGAGTCGCCATAATGCCGCCATAATGCGGCAGAAATAGGTAAGGCAGTAGATCTCTACCTGGATAAGAAGCTGTACAGGACCCTACTACCAGAGGTCTAGTTGGTAATGACCTAGACTAGTCTTCGCCTCTTACAAACAGAGAGTCAGTTGGTTTATTCTACTTAAAGGATTTCATGCCGATATCTAATTTGAAAATATAGTCAAATTTGAAATGCAGACAAAGCCGCGAGCAAGACCTAGTAATATATACGTTTAATTAATATTATTGAAGCATCATCACATCAATACCCATGACTTAATTGACTTAATATAGCTTCTGCGCTCTAACGACAATAAGCAATTACGTTTTTTCTTCCATCGAAGTTACAAATGCTCTAAGTTCTTACCATATTATCATTTTTTATAGATCAGATCTGAATTAAAAAACATACTTAAACAGAGTTACATAAAAGTCTAGCCAAATTTTCAGAAACAGTTCAGAATCGATAACACTTTCAAGCTAAGAAGTTATTAAAAAAATACAAGTTTTAATTTTTTATCCAATGCAAAATAAACAATGACGCATGTACTACGTCACGTGACAATACAATGTAGTAAATCTTATTAAAATAACTAAGTTAGTAAAAACCGACTTCAAAACTACAAAGTAAAAAATAATAAAAAATCATTATTAATTATATATTACCTATTTCGCTATAATCAGTGCCAAGCATCCAACTAATAATTATATTATAAGTAAGTATGAAATTGGCTTGGTACCGACTTCAAACCTATTCTAGTTAGTTTTCACATGATGCCTGAACATACAGACAGACAGACAAAAAAAATTTAATCACATATTTGGGTTTGGTATCGATCCAGTAACACCCCCTGTCATTTATTTTTTCAATATTTTCAATGTACAGAATTGACCTTTCTACAGATTTATTATATGTATAGATTCAGCGATCAGCAAGCGTACCGCGGAAGATTTTCCAACTCTCATGCTTTTTCTGACAAACCTAAATCTGGCTTCTATGGGCACGTTGGGGTAGGCACAGAATTACGTCTAGCGAGTCTAATCTAAAGTAAATCTAATCTATTGTTACAATAAGAGTGTAATTTAAACTCAGTTAAATAGCACATATCTAACTTAATCCAATAATTAAATTGTCATACAGTGATTTAATAGCATTTTTAAAGATAAGAAGCTAATGATTACGAGATGGTACTATATAAATTGTAACAATACCGTGCTAGTGGTTTTTGAGTTGTATTTAGGGCTTAAGCACATAAACGCCTTGCGGCGCCGCGCTGCTAAAATCGACAGTTTGCATTGCGACGTTATAGACATATCTCTGCTATTTCAAACTTATTGCTTATCCTATTAATAATATTATAAATGCGAAAGTGGAAGTATGGATGTTTGTTACTCTTTCACGCAAAAACTATTAAGCCGATTACGATGAAATTTGGTATGTAGGTAGCTGAAGACCCAGAATAACATATAGGCTACTTTTTATCCCGGAGTTCCCGCGGGATTGGGACTTACGCGGCTGAAACCGCGGGGCGCAGCTAGTTTGTTATAAAAATATATCACTATATTTTAAACAAGTAAATAGTGCTGCGTCGCTGCAACCGGCACTGACAATACTGCCGATTCTAGCGGCGCGGTGCCGCTACGCAGATGTGTTTAGGCCCTTAGCTAAACTAATTTACGCAATATTTAGTACTAGCTGGTGATACGACTTCGTACACACGTTAAAATGACTTTCCTTCGTTCGTTAAGTACAAAATATTTTTCCGAATTAAAAGTAATAATCATTAATGTTGACTCCAGGCTACCTATATTATATTAAGTAAAAATCTGCTCAGTAGATTGTGCGTGCAAAGTGAACATATAAACCAACAAACAAATTTCATAATCCTCGTTTTGTGTCTAGCCTCTGTGGTCTAGCGGTTCAGGTTGGACTTGACTGCATGAGGTCCGGGTTCGAATCCCGGGTCGGGCAACAAAAAGAAAATTTGGTTTTTCCAATTTTCTAGTAAAAAAAATGTTGCTCGGGATTGGATACGTGACCGGTTGGCGATAGGCTTGCCACGTATCACGTTGTGACTTGTGAGACATAGTGTCTTCGGCTAGTCGTGGGTGCCCTGGTTGTGCCTCTGCCTACCTCTTCGGGGATAGAAGATACTTTTTTTTTCGTTTTAGGTTTTGTGTCATGTATATTGTATACTATATAATAATTGTTTTTTTTTAATTTATGTAAAGATTTAACTTTATGACTGTTTTATTATACAAGATAACCCAAAAATCCCTATCATCATGATAAAATTTAAAAAATATATAAAAATAATATAGGACTGCCCTGAAATTATTACATACCTTTTCATCATAAAGTATAAAATCACTTTGTTTTTTGCTTGTTTGGTCGAATAATCGTGTAACATATAAAAAAACACAGTCGAATTTATGACCCCTTTTTAGAATCTTTGGACATACAAATATACTGTCACATTTACAATATTAGTAGGGATTATTCAGTCAAGGACGTATACTTAATTTGTGTGACAACATTTTGCAATTCATTAACTTTCGTGATCTTTGAATGTTACCAAAATGTGCCAATTAGAAAGTGACTACGTGATGCCAAAACTTTGGACCCCTTTTTACGAAAATTGCGCGGACGCAGGAGCATAAAATTTGACCCACTTATAGTTTATGTGTAGGAGAAGTGCAAAACGCTAATATTTTTCAATAATAATGCTTATAAAGTACATTAAATCAATAAATAAAACATTACCCACACTAAAAGGCATTTGACACACACAAACAAATACATTGATGATAACGATAAAAGATCACAGATGGCGCACTAAAAGGTTAGGAATCAAAATAGTTATTCTTGAGAAATGAAGATGACGTTCTTATCAACAAGATATTAAAATTTATTATGGTCGAATTTCGACCAACGGGCGACCACTAGTTTAAATTAAAATATGTTTTCAATTTCAAATTCATTTATTCTTCATTCAGTATGGAGTAGAACAACATAAAAACCGACTGCGATTTCAATATTAAGTTGTCTAAGTATACAAAATTCGATTTCCTTGGGTTTCTATCATAAGTCGCCTCTGTGATTTAGCCCTTCAGTTGTTGGACTTGACTGCCTGAGGTCCCGGGTTCCAATCCCGGGTCGGGCAACAAAAAGGAAATTGGGTTTTCAAATTTTGTAATATAGAAAACGTTGCTCGGGATTGGATATGTGCCCGGTTGGCGATCCCCTTGCCACCTATCACATTGTGGGACTTAGTGTCTTCGGCTAGTCGTGGGTGCATGGTTGTGCCTCAGCCTACGTCTTTGGGAATATGGGCGTACTTTTTTTTCTGTCATAAGATCCTGATCTGGCAATGGGATCACCCCAGAAGTTTTTATAGGAAAAGACACAAGATTATTGGAACAAGACCACAGTGGACAATAAGATTTTAAAGGCGCGTTACTGTCCTGGGGTCAAGGTGCTAAGCCCTAATGTGGTAAGTTAAGTACGTTCTTTTAAGAAAAAAATAATGTCTTCACAAATGACGGAGATATTTTTTTATAATATTGGAAGGCAAACAAGCAGACGGGTTACCTGATGGTAAGATATTCACGCCGCCTAGAGACACTAAAGGTGGTAATGGTGCGTTGCAAACCTGAGGCCGGGATGTTAGGCCTCGAGCAAAAGTAAGTTTACCGGCTAATATGGCGGTGGTACCAATTCGGTCAATATCTTAAGACATACAAGATATACGATTAGCCCATTATAACCTTTCTCAAGTCGGTCAAAAAAGGTTTTAGATATGATTCTAAGCCAACTCTTAATTGCCTATTTGTACTTGTGTGCAATGTAAAGTTTTAAATTTTAAAAATACCTACCGAACTATTTTCATTCGATTGTTTTCAATTTTTAGGTTGTTTCATGAAAAGAAGACTAAGAAAAAACTTTGATTAAAAAAAATATATACTTGCCGATCCGTCAAACTTCGTTTACTTGAGGAGCACTACATGAGAAAAAACTTTGTTAAAAAAATACACTTACCGATCCGGCAAACTTCGTTTACTTAGAGCACTTCATACATACAGACAGACAGGCATTCAGGCAGACGAAAATTCTAAAAATGCTAATCTCTTACCGCTAATTTGCCGCCCGCCTGCGTACCTACCTCGCCTGCTCGCACATATTTTCGTAGCCTACTATAGTATAATAACTATATAGGTAGGTACAAACAGTCAATCGCCTAGTCTTAAAAATATATATATATATATATATAAATATATATCATTATTCCTTAGTATCGGAATGTAAAATATCATGGAGCTTATCCCAGAGATAGGGCATGTGCGTATACGAATCCCATAAGCCAAAATCCCATGAATATTTAATCACCTGATTGAAAATTGGTAAATCCCCTATCCGCATACTTCTTAAGGAAATTCCTGAACATGAATTATTTCTTTGCATGGCTATAGATGTTAAGCCCCGTAGGTTTTTTTTATTTTGTCGTTCTTCTTTCAAACTGACAAACAACAACGGTGAGTACTGATATCATTCTAATGATTTATTAGGTAGGTAATATTAAGGTAATAAGCAATATCATTGTTTTATATAATAAATTTTTTTTCTTATTTAGGTATTTTTTATCCGAGGGTAGTGTTAAGAGTTTTGAAACCGGCGTGTTCTTATGAAAAGAGTAATGAATGTGGAAGACGGTAAGGATCGTGGAATTTGGCACTCAAAAAACTTTGTGAAGAATTGACGTGAACATATATATCAATTTACGGCCAATTTCGGTATTACATAGCTTATATAGGAGACAGTACCGCATAGTACTACTGTAGATCAGTTACCAAGCGTGGTTTTTCATTAATTAACTAGTAGGCCTAACCCTTACGGGCAATTTTAATAACCTTACTTGGATAAGAGATAAGGCTACTAGATCAGTTACTAGTTGAATTTAAAACAAAATATCTTATTTACAAAATTCTAATAAACCCATCCGTATACAGATACGATTAATAATATTAGCCGATAGAGATAGATTAATAATATTAGCTGTTAGTAATATGCTATCAAAGCTAAAAAAGTTACTTCTTAAAACAAAACAAAAAAGTAGGTAGGTATTCATATTTGAAATAAAATTTGGCTGCCGTCGTAAACTAAAGTTCTTTTCCATTTAATACGCATTAATAAATAAATAAAAAAGATGCATTATTGATACTGACGTCATTAATACGCTATCAAAGTTTTGATCAAAGTACGAAATTTGAAAAAATAAAGAGAAAAAGACATAAAAATAAAAGTACATGTTTTTGAAATACTAGTTTCCTGTAATTTTTTTAATTATAATGAACTTAAATTCTTTTCAAAAATAAAAAAAATATATTTTAACATGGAAAAGCAAAAAATATAAATAAATAAACTCACTTTTGGCGGGAAAGCGCTGCACTGTGAATCACCAAAGGGTTTATAAAGTTAGCACTATACGGGTTGTGGTCAGACGGACGTACATCGAAGACTGCGGTGTTGTTACTAAACGTCATGTAATATATTATGTAAAGTACACTGGATGAACAGACTGCGCGACCTTACAATAATCATACAATCACAACATGAAACTAGCTGATATTTACAAACAAAACTTTCCACCAATAACTTCTATCGTGTTTGGTTTGGCGGCCCGAATCAACCTATCTGAGATAAAGAAAAAGAGCTATTTTAGATCAGTGACTTGACAACTACTGTGTTTTTCACTCTTATATCTATATCTTCTTCTTCTATCTTAATATCTACAACGTATATTTCTTGTGTTCGTGTGTCTGTCACTGAACTCCTTCTAGATAACTGGGCCGATTTTGCTGATATTTTTGTGTGTGTTCAAGCCTCAAGGGAATTTGAGAATGGTTTAGATTCAAAATTTGGTCACATCAGATCCGACAGACTGCGCTACTATCGAAGCGTCAATGTTAAGCGATGCGAAGTTTGCTGGGTTAGCTAGTATATAGGTAAGTACATAAAATCAATAGTTATTGGTTAGTCTTACTAAAACTTGATTACGACTAAACCGATTTGGCTAACTTTGATTTTTTATTTGTTCAAGTCCAGGAAAGGTTGAAGAGGTAAGAAAAAGAAAAAACTGAGATGAAACTAAGAAGAACATTTGTAATTTTTGTCTATACAAACTGAACGGGTGACACGAAATTCACCGAGACAGCTAGTACTCATTATTATATAAAAATGAATCCCCATTTCGCGTGGACATCGTATCATGTCAGAACAGATGGACTAATTTTGCTAACTATTTTTTGTTGTATAGGTTATTGTCAGGAAAAAAACCGGGAAAATTGCAGGGAAAGTGGGAAAAACACACACTGTTAGTAACTGTTAATGATAAGCGATACGAAGCTCGCCGGGTCGGCTCGAAGATTATAAAAATTAATCGAATGAATCAATTTTGCTCATTATTTTTTTTAGTGTTGGTTATTATCAGGGAAGAAAAAACCCGGGAACTTACTGTAATTTTCCTGAAATACAAATTGTTAGTAATGTCTAGCGATAAAAAGTTCGCAGGGTCGGCTAGAAATTAATAGGTATATCTTAATAACAAAACTTTAGAAGCCCTATCTCTGTCGGTAGATAGGTTATTAATAATGGTCGTCAGGGGGTTGCTGGTTAGCTTTTATTTATAGCCAGTTTTAATAAACTATGTACCTACCTAGATCTATATTTATTTCTATGATATTAATTATACTATGTATATTTGTACTTGTACTATGTAGACTTGCCATTAGGAGTAAGGCTACTTTCATGCTTTTATTCAATACTAGTGGTGGCTCGTTGGACGAAATTCGACCATGATAAATTTTAAGATCTTGTTGATAAGAACGCCATCTTTATTTCTCAACACCAAATACTTTGTTTCCATACTTTTTAGTGTGCCATCTGTGATCTTTTATCGTTATCATGAATACATTTGTTTGTGTGTGTCAAATGCATGGTAGTGTGCTTAATGTTTTATTTATTGATTTAATGTACTTTATTAGCATTATTATTGAAAAATAATATTAGCGTTCTGCACTTCTCCTACACATAAACTATATGTGTGCCAAATTTTATGATCCTGTGTCTTCGCAATTTTTGTAAAAAGGGGTCCAAAGTTCAGGTATGGTATCACGTATATTATTAATATATTGATTAAGTACAGTGCAACAGTCCAAAAAACAAGATAAAATAAAAACAGATGGTCCATACTAGTCATCTCGCGAAAAACGTAGCGATAATATTATTATACTCTTTGATCTCGTGTCTAAGCGTGGACGGCCCGTGGTGGGCATTCACGGTATATCTGTACCTGTAAATGAGATCGCTTAGAGACGTTGCACAGTGTGTTATTTTCTCATAATTACGGACACCCTATTTTAATTTTTTTGATACATATTTGATTTGATACATATCGCCATATTTTAAGTTTCTAAAATTACTTCATTGAATAACTACTGCAATTTTAAAAAGATATAATTTTATTTCTGTAAGGTCAATAAACTTCACAAAACACATTTTACCTATATTTTTTAAAAACAATTAAATTCAACTAAGAAATACATAACCCATTAAAAACATATAACCCATTTAAAAGAAAACTTGAAAGGTACCGAAACAAACAAAGGCCATAAAGTTGAAGCATTTAATTTTAAAAGGCCGCTTTTTTGTCAAATGGTCGAAAATCACTTGGTGCTGTAGCTTACATTAATATATCAACGGAAAAAGCGACTTTATAGGAGTGAGTAAGTTGAGTATCCCGAAGAGGTAGGCAGGGGTACAACCAGGGCGCCCACGACTAGCCGATGACACTAAGTCCCACAATGTGATATGTGGCGAGCCTATCGCCATACATATCCAATACCGAGCAACTTTTTTTATAAGGAAATTGGAAAATCATCTTTTGAACGTCCGAACGCTCCAAGTCTCGTCCGTGACTTACGTCCGATAGTTTGCACAGCTCAGTGTACATACTTGCATTTTCTAGATACCCTGTAAATAGCGGCTGTAAGTCGCGTCCATAAGCCGCCTCCGATAGTATGTTTCCAGCTTAATACTTAATGCTATAGACATTTGAAAAACTTTGAAAATAAATCCTACATTTCAGGTATAAAACAAAATAAAATACAAGTCATAGAAAAAACAAGTAGAAAAAAGTTTTACAAATCGTAAAATATATAAAATTTATACTTAAACTGACATGACAATGTCATTTGACATTGATCAATTAATTATATTAGAAGATATCTATTGATTTTAAATCCAAATGTATGCAGTTTAAGAACTAAAGGATATTTATGAATTCATAAATATCCTTTTTTTTCTTTATTTTCTCAATTTTTTAGGTAGGTACTGGAAAACTGTAATACAGAAACTCATTTGCATTTAGATGTTAGGTATGAATGATCTATCGAAAACATATAAAACGAGATGTCCGCAACTACGGGAAAATAATACACTGTGCGTTGTTCCTACACTAGCAAACATGACACAGACCTTTGGTAACGAAGTCTGGCGGACAGTCCGGCAGACTTAGCCGCATGCATGTCGGTCTAGTGAATTCCCAGTAATGAACAAAAACCTATTATCCCTATTTATACCTATATGAACATTATGTAGAACTATAACTAACGTTTACTCTTAAGCTTACTACGAATGATTGTAATTTATGATTTAGATTACGTTTGGTTAGTTGTGGGAATCGGGCGGCTTTTCGGTGTAACTAAAACTTACTTTATAAGAAAATAGTCTAGTTTAGAATGGACTTGTGAACAATCTTTTATCATTATATTGTTACTCCACCTTCCGAACCGGAACGTGACAATGTCGATATGGTGGCAGGAATAGGAAAGATGATGAATCCTTATTCGGACCATTCAACAAGGCAGATATTTCATTCTACACGAGAGACCTGAACCTACACGGGCACAAATAAAGGACAAATCTAAAACGAGATAAATACTGGAATAATACTGGAATAGATGTACTTACCATTTTCCTCTGACGTACCTCTATTTTGTATTTTTTACAAGTACTGACGTTAACCACCCACCTTTCACTTATTGATAAATTAGGTAGCTTATCTTCAGTTATCATAGACCTGAAAATACTGTAACAGCGAAATAGGTTCGATAATTTTTATGAATTTTTAAGATCAAAGTATATTAAATGTGAAAGTTAAAATGGAGTTCATATAAATTATTACAAAATTGAGTTTTACCAAGTGCCAAGGACGGAAACAATTCAATAGATATTAAAGACTGGGATTGGGTTTTATTGGTTCGATCTTGATACTTGTTACTTAAAAACTTCTTGACTTGGTCTGTTATTTTATTTTTTAAAAATCTGAATTTTATTTTAGAAGAAGAATTAAAAGAATGTTATTTACAAGTTAATCTGACTGTATCTTGAAGACTCCAATCTCATCGAGACTCTATTTTTTTTGTATTAACTTCTTTGTCGTGAATGCTAACTTGAGACAACAGTATCTTCAGTTGTGAAAGATTTGAAAACACAGACGCAAATAAAAAAAAGTAAGTAAAAAACATTTGAAAAAAGTAAAATCCATCCAAATACATTCATGTAATATTTTGCTGTTGTAAAGTGTTTCATCTAAAACCTGGGTCTGGATTAGGGTTGCTATTCGTACTTTCAAATAGAGTATCGTGCCTACTTTTTTCATGTAGACTTACTTAATCTAGGTTGTCTCTTATCATCAGGAGAGCCGTGTTCTTGTTCGCTGACCTTTTATGCTACATCATATAGGATGGAATCTTTCCGTGGCAACAAGTAACATAATATAAAAGCTCTTGTAGTTAATAAACAGAGGTTGGTGTTTATGATTTATAACATATTAAAAAAAAGTGTGGCACTCGGAGACTGCCGCGGTACAGCTATTGCGTTAGCAGGCATGAATGGTAAATCTGGTGAGATTGCGGGGTAAATCCCCTTCGGATTACACATGCGCAGTAACGCCGATACAACCAATGCCACCTAGAGGCGAGTTGCTGAACTAAAGAGACAAACAAGCGTGATCAAAAGTCATCAAAAGTTCTGCTATTCATTGATTGATGGCAAAACTAAAAAGTATCACCACAGTGCTGGTCGGAGTGGGGATGTTTGCTAATTTTTGTTACGTAATTTCTGGATTCGGTCTCCACGCTCAAGGCCCGCGATAGAAACTATGCAGTAGCTTAAAAACTACTTACTTGATCTCGTTCAAACTAATTTTCGCTGAAAGTTTACATGGTTATGTACTATCTTACATATTTTTTTTTTAGTTTTGTCATTCACTTATTTTACAAGTTTTGTGTGAAGAACCATATTTCACAGATTTGGAAGTGTCTCCAAAGAAAAAGAAAAGAAGAAAAAAATATATTAGACATCTCCATACCACTTTGATAACCTATCCATAAACATGGGTTTGATAAAAAAAAATAAGTTCCCATTTTGAGTTTGGGGAACCCCTAAAATTTATTGCTTTCTCTATTCTTGTGTGAAAATCTCAATGCGGTTCACAGAATCTTAAATCTACTTACCAAATTTCAATAGTACAGTTTTAGTTAAAAAAATGGTTGTGACATACGGACGAACAGACATGACGAATACATAAGGGTTCCAGTTTTAGGCCTCCGTCCACGGAACCCTAATAATTTACCCTACTACGTCTTTGGTGTCAGCGGTGTGTACCTATTTCTTATCGTCAGGAAATCCGTTTCCTTGTTTGAAACAAAAATCCTTTAAAAATAGAGGAACAACGGCAAAATCCGCGAATCACTATGGTATATCGGCTCAGTGTCAAAGGAATAATACTTGGTTATTCGTTTTTTTTATTTGTTCTGTAAACTTAATATATACTCGTACTTTAAACGAGTAATGGTGTAAATAGATGCAAAATGTATGTTTGTAATTTTTTTTATTTTTATTTTATGGTATTTTAAGGCAAACAAGCAGAAGGGTTTGTTTACTTTCTCCGTAATTGTATTGTGATAAAACAGTCATTAAAACAAGATAATCTATATTATCTAGTGAAATCTAGGGTTATGGTTAGGTTAGGGCTAATTACTAATTTAAAAAGCGACTCGATTTTTTCGAGGATTAGTACCACTGACTTTCTTGCAATTCTTACGTCAATGCTTACCATTGCCTTTTCTCATCCCATTTCTGTTTGTAGGGTATGTTAATATTATATAATATAGAGTAGAATTCGCAGGCGCTGAACTATCGTTTTGCGAGCGAAGCAGTAAACGTAGGATATAGTCTTATCAATCATATTAATATAATAAATGCAAAAGTTTGTATATTTATTTGTTATTTCTTCGTGCCAAAACTGCTGAATCGACGTTGATGAAACATAGTACAAACATAGATGGTACCGTCGATTAACACATAGGATAGTTTTTATTTCAAAAAATATTCCTCTGAGACTACCAACCACGTGGGTATCGCCGCGGGCAACAGCTAGTATTGTATATACAAAAAATTTGAAAATATGGATACATGTTCTTAGGACTTTGATGCAAAAACTACTTAATTGATTTAGATGAAACTTCACAGAAATGGGTTTATAAACTAAAATAAACGAAATTAGTAAACTAGGTACAATTTATTAAGATTTATTGTGGTTTGACTTTCCGGTGGAAGCTAGAAATTAATTAAGCTTAATAAGTCTTTGTCAAAGACACATGTCGTCAGTCCTCGTTACATTTTGACCTTCAAAAGTACACGTACGTTTGACCTGCACGTTTACTTAGAATTGATCATTATGCTTATCTATTGCGTCGGTTATATTTTCACAATGTTATACAATCTTGGCTAACGTCAGGAAATTACTGGATAAATCTCGGAAAGTACATAAATGTAATGCGTATAAAAAAAAAGCAAAAAAGGTTTTAAACGTTATAAAGGATTTTGGTAAGATGAACAGACTGATTTCATGGTCGTATTTTTTTAAATAGAAATATAAAAAAATGTCTTCACGTCCATATTCCTGAAGTGATAGGCAGACCCACAACCAGAAGACAGTAAGTCCTACAATGTGATAAATGGCATGCCTATTGCCAACCGTTCACAAATCCAATCCCGAGCAACACAAAGCAGTTAGAAAAAAAACACGTTTTTTTTGTTCTCCGACCCGGGATTCGAACCAGGGACCTCATGAAGTGAAGTTCAACACCTGGACCACTAGACCACAGAGGCGATAATAATATAATAGAAATTAGAATACAACAAAAAGTAAACAAAAAATAAAAACCGCTTATCACAAAAAAATTAGACACATTGAACTTCACTCAGTATAATATATTGATATAAAACCAATAACATAACACGTGGATGACGTGGCACCATGGTATTGGTATAGAATTAAATCTTAGACAATGTTTAGTGAAACATGTGTTCAACAAGTGTTTATTTTTTCAACCGACGAAAAAGGAGGAAGTTTTCAATTCGACCCCTATGTTTTTTTTTGTATGTATGTTACTCGATTATTCCGGTGTTTGTGGGCGGATTTTCAAAATTGTTTTTTTAATTGAAAGCCTATATTCTATTATAATTTGGTCCAGGTCTACATTAGCATTCATGAGAAAACCACATATGTTCCAAATTTGAAGTGGGTTCTTTGCAGTTTTACTGCGTTTAAATTATTTTGTAGCAAGACAGTAAGTCTTTGAGGTTTAGGCGCTAAATCTAAGCTAGCTGTCTTCAAGGACACAAGGTTATGCGTTTTCCGCTAAAAGCCAATCGGCTTGATTCTTTGGCGTTGGGTAGAACTATTGTTTCATGTTAGTTAGTTCTACCGCTTCTCATGGGGAATGCTCTGAGGAGATTTTTTTTATGATATTGGAATGCAAACAAGCAGACGGATTTCCTGATGGTAAGAATTTCACGCCGCCTAGAGACACCAAAGGTGGTAATGGTGCGTTGCCAACCTGAGACCAGGATAGTAAGCCTGGAGCAAAAGTAAGTTTACTGGCTACCTTACCCTTCGAACCGGAACACGTCATGACGTTTTGGCGGCAGGAATAGGTAAGGTGGTGCTACCAATCCAGGTGAGTCGCTGCGAAACTCTATCACCTAGTCAGATGTCACTGTGTTAGTGACGGTAAGTCTATGCTCGCCTTTTACGAGCTGCCGGGCAGGAAGGCAGATGGTCTATTCTGCAAAGGAGCCCGGACCAACACGGGGAATTGGTATGATTCCTTCTGCTGAGTTTCACATTCGGACATCGCGTCAGAGCTTAAAGTATCGTGTCCATCATGCGATCTGCAACTGTGCGAACTCCTTTGCGGAATCAGTTACCGAGGGTGGTATTTTAAATACGAATATGACTTAGGAACTTTTAAGAAAAGAGCGTTCTTATTCGGTAAAGGTCGGCAACGTCTGTGATAGTGATAGTCCTAGTGGTCAGTTGTTCGTTGGCGGCGGTAGATTTCTATCAGATGCCCCTTTTACTCCTTTGCCTCCTCTTACGTAAAAAAAAAACAAAATAACAACTAAAAATACCAAACTGTATGCTTATGTCATGGGTGTTAGTCGCCGACTCTAATACAAAGATACCAGAACAAATTCAATAAGCACCTCCAGACCCAGAAATGTAGACATCTAAACAACAGACACACGCTTGCTGCCGGCAGAAATCGAAACCGAGTTTCGCGGTAGGTTGGTGAAATTAGGCATGAACGCTATGCCAACAAACAAACAAAGACACGGCCAAATTATAACTAAAATTGAATAATAACTGTATATCTCGTGTTATCGTTTCTCACCTTCATACTCTATTTATAATATTATTACTTTGCTCTTCCGATAATGTTTCCGAATGACTTCCACGTGATTGTGTGTGGTTGTCTCCATTTTTTATAAGCTACAATTCACTAATAACTAAGATAACCTTTGATACTATATTTTAATTACATATTTGTCACTCGTTTCACAGGATTTGTCAGAAATGAATCATCTAAATTTCATAGAACTTTAATTGAGAGAATTTCCCTTGTTAGTCCATGTCCCAGGTATAGAGACCTGCAAAGTCATGAGAGGAGGGCATAAGTTATATAAGTCAATGGTGGTAATTTTCTTGCGCACCCATAAAACTAATTTTAAGTTATCGCTATCTTTTTTCAACGACTGAAATAGAAAGAGACAAAACACTTTTAATGCTGTCTGATTAGTCTGTGGACTACACTTCTACAAACGACCCTGTCGCTCTGAAAATGTTGCTTAAAAACATCACAATTTGACATGTCCGGACTAATCGGACATATTTAAAATGTTCCATTTCTTTTGTTTCTGTTTTATTTGAAAAAGATAGCTTGCATCTAAAGTAAGTTTAGTTTGTGAACAATTATCACCAAAAATACCAACAAAACTACTTATAGTAGAGTGCTGTGTAGCACCTTGCTCTGGTAGAATACTGTCTTACTCATTCCTGTCACCATAATGACAGTGTTAGGCAATGCCGTGTTTTAGTTTGTGTAGGTATAATTGCACATTAGACCTGATAACCTGGTTACAAGATAGTGACACATTTATGACACTTACTCTGTGTATAGGCTGGAATAATACTGAGTCGATAATGCAGCAGAGATAGGTAAGGTTGGGGATCCAGAGCAAGTTGCTGCAAAGCAATGTTCCGCCAGTGGTCATATTGGTAATGATTTGTTAAAGCTATGCTCGCTTATTACGAGCTGCCTGGCAGACAGTTACGTGGTCTACTTCGAAACTGGACCAGAAGGTGGAATTTAAAGATATACCATAAAAAAGAAAGTAATTTTATGTTATCGAAAAATGATAATGGTACTTCTTAAACCGTATTCAGTATTCTGTATTTCGTGTTCAGTAAATTATAAATTAAAGAATACTTAAAGACATTCTAAGTTTTAGTAAACTGGAAAAAAACATGCAACGTATTATAGAGAGAGAAATTATATATACTATTAATATTATAAATGCGAAAGTTTGTATGTATGGAAGTATGGATGTTTGTTACTCTTTCACGCAAAAACTACAAAGCCGATTACGATGAAATTTGGTATGTAGGTAGCTGAAGACCCAGAATAACATATAGGCTACTTTTTATCTCGGAGTTCCCGCGGGATTGGGACTTACGCGGGTGAAACCGCGGGGCGCAGCTAGTATTATTATAAAGCCGAATAGTTTGATTTTTTGTTTGTTTGTTTACTTGAACGCACTAATCTCAGGAACTAGTGAACCAATTTTAAAATTCTTTCAATGACATGACATCATATCATAGGCTATATATCATCACGCTAAGTCCGATAGGAGCGGAGCACCAATGAAGAATGTTTCAAAAACGGGAGATTTTTTTCCTATTGAGAGCTCCCGCTGCGTGCGCTGCGTAAACGGTTCAAGTTTCGTAAAAATCATGTATGACAAAATCGTTCCCTTAAAAAGTTCTGAAAAAAGTCTACGACAGCATATTATGTTTATAGATCTTCTAAGGTAAGCTCACATATACAAGATAACAACAAAATATATTATAGTGTACAGAGAAGTACTATAAAATAACATTAGTACATTTTTTTTTTATAACAATTTACAATCCACATGATATAAATTATAAGACCCAGTACTTACTCACCTGTATAAACAAAGCTGTAGGTTAAAGTTAGCGTTAGCCCGAAGCAATTATTCCACTCGGTCGAAGTCGCAGGCAGAAGATAGTTTGACTTAAAGAAACAATTTGAAAATGACGACGTAGGCTGAATATCACCGTCAAATTCAAACGTGACCAACGTAAAAACGAGTTTAGTCACTTGTCAAGAGTGTCGATCATGTTAATTTTCAAACGAGCTTTTCTTATTACATTTTTTTTGTTAAATCATATTACGTGATGATCTCAGGGGATGGGATAAGAATTTTGTTAATTTTTGAAGAGTACTTTCAGTAGGTAGCTTATGAATGGGATCACATAATCAGGGCTAAAAATTAAACTGCTTAACTTTAGAGTAGATTAAGTTTTAGCCCTGATGATGCTTTATTAGCGAAACCGGTAGGCTGTTGTTTTTAAAATAAATCAGTAAATACCAATGGACAACTCACACGAATTGAATCTATCCCCAAAGTAAGCAAGTTTACAAAATAATATAATAAAAGTGATACTTAAAACAGTACAAGTGTTTCTTTGCTTAAAAATATGAATGTTTGGAAGTTTTACCAAGCGCCGACGATGGAAAATATCAAATAAACTAAAATAATAACGCGAAAATATATAGAACTTCTATTTTATAATAAAAATAACATTACGTGGAATTAGATATGGATGGATATAGGTTAGCCACTTATTATATTGTGGGACTTAGTGTCTTCGGCTAGTCGTGGGTGCCCTGGTTGTGCCTTTGTCTACCCCTTCGGGGATATGGGTATGAAGATATTTTTTACACCATTGCCGACGGACTCGGCAACGAACTGGGACTTTTTCGTCCAGCGCCTAACGCCAAGCAACGTGCCACTACTCCTCTAAACAACCCACCCAATACCAGCAACAAGTCGAGGTTCAGTCGCACTGAACATAGCACTTGTTGCTAACGTTGTAGGAAACAGTATTCATTTCAATAACGATGTCACGGTCTAAAACTCTAAACTTTTTACTCACCCACGAAGTCCAGTGAAGTTGTAAAAACCGTTAGGCTAGCAACACATTAGCCATTTTAAATGTAAACGCGTGACGCAATAAGTAGTGTCTACCTACAACGTGAACCTGACGTGCGACTACAGTGCGAACTTTGAAATTTATTTTTTAACTCCATACGGAAAACAAGGAAATCAAAAGTTTGGTATGTCCACGTGTGTAATTGTCTATAGCATCGTAACTGCTGAATGAATGAACCGATTTTAATACGAACTTTGCTCATACTCGTAGCTGATGTAAATGAATTAGTTCGTAGATAAATTACAGGTAGGTTTTGTCAGGGAGTTATTGGTCTTTTTTAATTTCATGATAATAGTTAACTGTCACTAAAGTCGCACGTCTCTAAAATATAATCAGAATCGTCATCCTTATCACATTAATGCATACGATATGAGTACAACAACAACAATAATAGGTCCATTGAAAGTTTATGTAAACACTGCATGACAAATAATAACACGTGGGCAATACTAAAATATTCTGGAAATGGCCAATTACAATCAATAAAATAAACACGAAAAAGAATTTGGAAATGGAACTCTTTAGGAACATATTTACTATAACTTAATTTTCAATTTTCTAATAAATATAACGTTGCTTGGATAAAACCAATATTAAAATGGTTTCAAATAAATAAATATCCCTGGACAAGTCGTACAAATTGAATCTAACCCCAAAGTAAGCAAATTATGTGCTTGTGTTATGGATGTTAGTCAACGATACTAATACATAGAAATACTTAAATAGATACCAGAATAAATTTAATATACACCCAGACCCGGAAATGCAGACATCTAAATATTCACTGTAGTTAGGCGTGTACGCTAGCCACTTGACCATCGAGGCGCTTGTTCAGTCCACTTACTTGATATCTGTGTGGGGAACGAGTAAAAAAATTAGACCAACAAACTTCCCGACTACATCCAGAATCATAATTGGTAAGCTTTTCTCAGTTCAAAACAATTTATAGAAGGCGGTCCTCACATTTTGCATTCTCAACTCCAAACAGCGCGGCGCCCGTTCTATGTACCTAGATTATGAAAGGTCGCCCACATGTTTTTGATACTTTGATGTTGCAAAATCCATGAGCAGTTGCAACCTACACGATATATATTATAACCCATAAATAGAAATCTATGTTTCTGGATCTAGAAAAAATCGGAACATTGATTTTCACATAGGGACTTTTGATTTGTCTAAAAATAACTTCTAAATAAATAACCACTGGATGAGATCGAGAGAACACGCAGAGAAGATCTGGCGAATTACCTTATTGAGTAACTTTATCTAGCTGATTAATGTATGTAATGGTTTAATTAATCGCCTCTGTGGTCTAGCGCTCTAGGTGTTGGACTTGACTTCATGAGGTCCCGGGTTCGATTCCTGGGTCGGGCAACAAAAAGAAAATATAGTTTTTCCAAATAATAAAAAAAATGTTGCTCGGGATCGGATATGTGCCCGTTAGGTTTTTTTTATTCATTTTTTATTTTATCTTCTAGAAAACTTTTTACGTGTAATTATTAATGATGTAAGTTTTAGTGGTATTTATTTCTCATAATTGATTATGTCTGTAGATTTGGTGGAATAATAATATCTTTTTAGAGGAATAATAATTGAAACACACTTAAATTATTTCTTTATAAATAATATCGAATATATAATCGAAATATTACATATTAAAAATATATTAAAATTTGTTGCTTAAAAATCCTTGATGGAATATTTTTTAAGTATAAAAAAGAACATTTTTCGTTATTCTTATTTTTTGCGTAAACAACCCTAGATCAACGTGTTCGAAATAAAACAGCGCTTAAGTTAATATTCTTGTTTCTATTATCCAATCAAGTGAAAATAACTGGAATCGACATACTTGTTTTTACCTGGCAACTCAACAGTTTATACATGTAAAAAATGTCTGCACATTTTATACGACTTATGTTTATTTTTAAAGGTTCTAAACTCCAAAGGTCGACTTAGGTTCAGATCTTCTAAAATGATCCTCAACACACACACTTTACACAGTATTGTTTTCCACTGTCTTCATCATGATACTTTGACCAGGAAATCACGCTACTACGGAATTAAGAACAAAGCTTTTGATGTCATGATCTCATACTTGAACAATAGAGTTCAGAGGGTTAAAATAAATGGTAAAACTTCTTCGGGTTTTGCGGTTACTATTGGCGTACCACAAGGCTCTATTCTTGGTCCATTTTTGTATCTTATTTATATAAATAACTTACCTTATTACGTAAGGGATACCCACGATATTGTATTATTCGCGGATGACACTTCGCTTATATTAAAGATGAAAAGACAATTAGGTAAGTATGACGAAATGAACTATGCGAAATCCAAATTTGTATATTAGTTCACAGTTAACAATCTTCTTTTCAATGGTAATAAAACGAAGTGTATTCGATTTTCAATCCCTAGTGTTAGGCTAGTAGATACCAATATCCAACCAAATGGATCTAAAATTAATTTGGTTGAATCCACTGTCTTTTTAGGTATTCCTAATAACTGATAATAAATTGCAACGGGGCCCCCATATTGAAAAACTGGCCAATAGGCTTAGTTCAGCAGCAGTTAAATAATAATAACATTAACACATGTTAAAACGGCCTAAAAAGCGTATTTTAGCTATTTTCACGACTTATGGGATTCTTCTTTGGGGAAATTTTGCAAATATAAGTATATTTCTATTGCAAAAAAGAGTTATTAGAGCTTTTATAATCTTAATTTAAGGGATTCTTCTGTGAATAATTTAAAGAAATAAATATTTTTACCTTCAGTTCACAATAAATTTATGAGAATTCAGTGTATGTTAAAAAATCTGTGTGTGTTTACAAAAATGTGTAATGTTCGCAATGTAAATACAAGAAATAAAAATTATGTAGCCGTATACAAAACTCGACTAAATAAAATTGGGAAATCCTTTTTGGGTTAATGAATACGTTATAACCATAAGCAGCCAATTGGTAGAAGAGATCTACTTTTAAATAAGTTTAAAACATGTATAAAAGCAAGCAAAATTATGTAAGAAAGTCTATTAAAAAGTCTCAGAATATTTGGAAGATGCATGCTTGCTGAGGATGAGGATACTTGGGGATAGAGGTGTCAATCTCCTGCTATTTGAAATGTGACTTGTTATACTTTTTGTACCTTTTATTTAAGTAAAAATTAGATTATAATGTGTATTTTTTATCTAGTTTGTATTGTAACTATTACTATTGAAAAAAGATAAACGTCACTGAATTTCTGTGGCCCTTCTCAGTGTGAGGCCACGATTCCGCTCCGGTGGTAGTTTATAAAAATACCGACGCGCACAAGTACGCGACTTGTATGGTTCACGTGAATAAAGTTTTTTCGGATTCTGATTCTAATTCTTATGACGAACTTAATACGAGGCATGACGTCACCACCCTACCAATGTGACTGCGGTCGGTAGGAACCAGTTTAATACTCAGTTTACGTTATAACGCATTTGTATCTTGCGTCGCATAGAAAAAGTAAATTTTTAGTTTTTATGGATCGTAAGTGCTATCGATTCCGAACCATTTTCCAAAATTTGGCTGGTGCTTTAGATGCTATTCTTTCTATTATACTAGTCGACCCGGCGAGCTTCGTATCACTTGATATTCCTAAAGTTTTATGTGGGAAAAATGAAGGTATTGTTTTTTTCTTAATATGATCCTACTCCTAACAATAACAAACAAAAAAAAAATATTAGAAAAATCGGTCCATCCGTTAAGGCGTGATGCGGTGACCACTCGAAATGGGGTTTTATTTTGTAATAATATAAACTCAGACATTTATATAATAATACTAGCTGCGCCCCGCGGTTTCACCCGCGTAAGTCCCAATCCCGCGGGAACTCCGGAATAAAAAGCCTATATGTTATTCTGGGTCTTCAGCTACCTACATACCAAATTTCATCGTAATCGGCTTTGTAGTTTTTGCGTGAAAGAGTAACAAACATCCATACATCCATACATACAAACTTTCGCATTTATAATATTAATAGGATAGGATATAGATAGATAATAAATAGATTAACAGCTTGATGAAGGTCGATGTAAATTTGGATCTTAGACTTGTCAAATTAATACACTTGACAAACTCAGAATAAGATAAGTATACCAATTAACGAACAAAGGATTTATCCCAATTCGTAAGCTCAATAATATAATAAACGTGACGAAGTAATCTATTGTATAAGACAAATTGCTTAGGATTCTCCAAATACAAGATCCGTTTCTCTCATGTATATAAACTGTAGGACTGTTTTGTCATATATCAGTTATAATTACTCGTGTATTAAGTGATTTGTTGCTATGAAGGTAATTTTTTATGTTATATAGTAACCACTAAGCAGGAGTTGATGTTAAAAGATAATAGACACCATAGATATTACTGGTGCGTTACTAGATTGTAGACGAGAACTTAAGTCTCGTTTTCAAGTCTACCATCAACTCTGTCCATCCGCACGGAATACGACAAAATCGAGCACAGAACAAATATGAAACAATATAGAAACTGCATACTAATGTTATAAACAGCACACTCAAACAAACATGCTCATGCTCCTAAGCCAATTTCGCAGTGCTACGGTAGAGAGTGCCGAGTCAAGACAAGTGGTTACGTTCTTGAATGTTTCCACGATTTTTCTAAAACCGAGCGTAGTCGGCTTTTGCTGTGATTAACCGACGCCATGAGATTACCTACTTTTTTGTAAACTACGTAGTTATTACAATACCATTAATTGATCAGTAAAGGCTAAAATAAAAAATGACATGGCAACCCCATTGCTTTAATGGAGTGTAGGGAAGTATTTTTAGTCTTTGACGGAAAATGAGGGGTATTACAAGTTTGATGTGTCTGTGTTTAGGACTATGGCGTTATGCCTTTTGAACAATTTACCGCTTTGGTGTGGATTTTTTTAAAGCTGACATGATCAAGTTGGTTTTTAGATAAATAACACAGGGGTTTCGTTGAGGATTATTTTAATTTTATATAAGTTAGTAATAACATTAAAAATTCAATTTCAATAAGGCCCAATTCCATACTGTTACATATTTGTACTGTGACTCAAGCTATGACGGCAAGTGCAGGTAAGGCCGTGGTATAAATCAGGCATCAGCCTGCCATTTAGTTATGACAGACTGCAGTGGTGGACTAATTCAGTAGCCCATATTACTTGCAAGTGGGCGTTTGCTTCATCACATTACAGCTTCGGGTGATGTGAAGAAGGTACCTAGCTAACAAATTCTGCAAAATACTTAAAGTACAAATAAATAAGTTCCAAACCCGATATTGATGGTAATTCTAATGTACATTAACTATGCTTAGGTATATCAAGTATATACTATATATTTATTCTTCTGTGAGTGTGTATATCACTGAACTCCTTCTAGACGACTGTACCGATGTCGTTGAAACTTTTTGTATGTGTTTTAGGGAATTCGAGAATGGTTTAGATTCACAATTTGGTCTCCTGGAAAATGTTTTTTAATTATTTTTTTAATAATAAGTAGTTGTTGATTTTGGAATGTTTCACATCGCATCCGACAGACTGCGCTTTTTTTTTTATATGTTATAGGAAGGCAAACAAGCAGGCGGATTTCCTGATAGTAAGAAATTCACGCTGCCTAGACACACCAAAGATGTTAATGATGCGTTGCCAACCTGAGGTCAGGATGTTAGGCCTCGAGCAAAAGTAAGTTTACCGGCTACCTTACCCTCCGGACCGGAACACGTTATGACGGCAGGAATAGGTAAGGCGGGGGTACCAATCCGGGCGAGTCGCTGCGAAACTCTACCACCTAGTCAGATGTCACGGTGCTAGTGACGGTGAGCCTATGCTCGCCTTTTACGAGCTGCCTGGCAAGAAAGGCAGATGGTCTATTCTGCAAAGGAGCCCGGACCAACCGAGCGCTACTGCCGAAGCATTAGTGTCAAGCGATACGAAGTTTGCTGGGTCAGCTAGTATACTATATTTTTCTAATTAGACAAAAAGAAAATGGATGGAACATTTAAGATATGTCAAATTAGTTCAGACGCGTTAAATTGTGACATCTCAATCAACGTTTTCCGAGGAATAGATAAGACTTACCTTCGCTCGAGGACTAACATCCCGGCCTCAGGTTGGCAGCGCACCATTACCATCTTCTAACACAAGTAGTGAATTACTTAAAATAAGATCTCCACGCCATGCTAGTTATGTAAATGTTTTTTTTTTTTAATGAAATAAATATATTTTATCATCGTTTTTTTTTAGCACTTGCCCTGTGCGTGGGATAAATTTTTATAAATTTTAAAGAAAGAAAAAATCTATAGGACATAACTACCCGCGTTAACGGGTTAGAAAGGAATTAAAAAAGTCCCGTGACTTGAATCCTCAGTAGCTCAATTGGTTAGAGCATTCGTCGGCTTGAGACGAAAGGTTACAGGTTCAAATCCTGTCTGGGGCGAAATTTTTTCTTTCTTTAAAATTTATAAAAATATATTTTAATTTTTTAATTTTAATTTGGTGTCTTTAGGCAGCATGAATTTCTGACCACCAGGAAATCCGTCTGCTTGTTTGCCTTCCAATATCATAAAAAAGACGTCTGTAGAACGTCGCGTACAGACCAATCTGTCAGCAATAAAATTGTTTTGTCTCTTTCTATTACTTTCCTTGAAAGAAAATAGTGATTGCTTAAAATTCGTTTAGGAAGTGCTTAACAGAATTATTTTTATATAATAATAGAAAATTTTGTTTCAGGGGATTTTCATACTCGTATTTTTTATTTACGTCATCGTTCGGGATGTGAGGTGTCATGACACATCAAGTCATCTAGTTTCTGGTAAATATTTCAAACTTGATGTTACCCTCGACTTAGCGCTTACTTAAAATTATGAAACCATTTAAGCCAATTTTAGCCCCAAAAAGGGAGAAGTTCTGAGTTCGACTGTATGTTTTTTTGAGCATTGCACTTAAGGGGCCATATACGCTAAAATACGTCAGCAGTTTAATGTTTTTGTCATACAAAGCAATCACGGATCTTGGTGACAATAATACACAAGATTAACATGAATATGCTTTATAAGACTAGTGTTTGCAAAACACGATTCATTTCACTTGGCTCGATAGAAAAAATCAAAAAGTTAAACTTTTTTTGAAATCAAAACCCAACTGTCTACTTCAATTATGAAAATATTGACCCCAGATTTAACATAATCATAGATAAGTACTATACCTAAAAGATAAGTGTCTCAGTTTTTATACTTTTATTCAAATTACTTTTATAGTGTCAAAAATAGAGATTTGTCGCTTAAGACGTTCACTTTAGAGCGCAATATTTCATAGTAATCATGGAACGAGGAAGTGCGGTGATTGGCTCTTCTGACTGACTGAGTATGGGGCCTTATTAATCGAAATATAGTTAACAATTTCGAGGTGGTCCTATATTTTATTATGATCTGACCAGAAGTTTAAGTGTTTTTCAGAAACCACTAGTCCTTGATATAATAACCACCCTGGAATTATGAGATGCCTTTCGAAGAAAGAACCATCAAAATATGTAAATTGTAGGCACAGTAATTACAAATTAAATTTACAAAAAAACAACCACCTCCTTTTTAAGCAACTCCAAAAAAGAAGTAGGTTCTTAATTCGACAGTTTTTGTTTGCATGTTTGTTACACGATTCCTTGGCCAACAGCCAATCGATAATGTTGGTGCTTTTCTAGAAAGACAGGTCATGATTACGAAGTGGTATTGCATCAGTTTTATCTCATGCATCAGTAATAATTAATAGTGCACAAAGTTTTCACTTATCTTGACAACCTTATCAATGATAAGTAAAAAATGTGTGCAAGCAAGTGTAACTCAAAAACTACTTGTAGGATGTTAATAAAATTTATGTGGGACCACTTCAGAAATATTTGATATCTTTAAAAAAAGAAATGTGAAATCGCTACATGGTGCCCAATAAAAAAACTGGAGTTGGTTTTAGCAGTTTTACTGCGTTTATTTATTGTAAATTGTTAAAAAAGTTAAGGAACTTATCATGATGAATGTCTCTTCTTCAAACAGGGAGAAATTGGCAACCTGATGACTGTGCCAATTCCTACGCAAGAAGCTCATCAGGCAGACAGTGGTTAAGTTCTAGACAAAGCTATGATGGAAACTCCTGGACTCCTGGGAGTAAATTGTCTTCGAGAGGAAAGACATGGAATGGCAATCAAGAGTACAGCGGCCGGTATGCGGGTTCAAACTTGGGAAGATCTGCAAAGAGCCGGCATCCGTCACCTAACGGCAAGAGTAGGAATTGTGATAGTAGCTGGTGAACTGAAATGCCTTACACTGATAAAATGATGATGATAGCATCCACGAAAAGACACCTCTGTTTCATATTTCATACGATTTAATACACTTACATATTTTGCACTTGTTTTTTTATTTACTGCAATTACAAATGCCACATTACACATTTGACCAAGGTAACCAAATCTAATGAAAAATATTTTTATGTCACGTTAACCTACAAGAGGCACTTGTGACGCGTCTATATACTTACGGCCAATATTAGTAATCAATCCTAATCCAAAACTTGCTGTCCAAGATTGATATTTTGATCCATTTTAATGTTATCGCTTGCCAATAACATATCTGTGGACAGGATACATATGGCAATTAGGTATAGGATAGGCCGACGGATACGCAGCTATCTAGATTGTTTGAAATCCATCTTTAGAGAAATATTATTAACATTGGCCGTAAATGTGTGATGTCGCTCCTGCGTTGTTCGAGCTATAAACGGAGACTGGTTTCTCGGATTCGGCGCTCGGGCGACTGCCCGCTCGCCGGCGCAGGCGCCCTCTCCAGGCACATTTAGAAGGCCCGCCATTGTTAGGCGTATAATGACCCAACAAGTGATGATCACTGGGTAAAATGTACATCAAATAGCTGTCAAATGACGTGTTTTATATTTGCTATCTTTGTTGTATTTCTGTTGTTCATAGGAGATAGCAAATATAAAGCACGTCATTTGACAGCTATTTGATGAACACTTCACCCAGTGATCATCACTGAAAAGATACGGAATCAGCCCCCTGGAATCGATTGTTGCAGTTTTACTGCCTTGATCATTGAAAACTTTCAAAAAAGTTGAGAAATCTATAATGATGAATTGCACTTCTTCAAACAGGGAGAAATTGGCAACCTAATGACGGTGCCAATTCCTACGCAAGAAGCTCATCAGGTAGACAGTGGTTAAGTTCTAGACAAAGCTATGATGGAAACTCCTGGACTCCTGGTACCAAATTGTCTTCGAGAGGAAATACATGGAATGGCAATCAAGAGTACAACGGCCGGTATGCGGGTTCAAGCTTAGGAAGATCTGCAAAGAGCTGGCGTCCGTCATCTAACAGCAACAGTAGGAACTGTGATAGTAGCTGGTGAACTGAAATGCCTTGCGCTATATGATATGATGATAGCATCCACGAAAAGATACCTCTGTTTCATATTTTATACGATTTAATACTTATTACACCAACTTATTTTGCACTTGTTTTTTTTATTTACTGCAATTACAAATGCCACATTACACATTTGACCAAGGTAACCAAATCTAATCAAAAATATTTTTATGTCACGTTAACCTACAAGAGGCACTTGTGACGCGTCTATATACTTACGGCCAATATTAATAATCAATCCTAATCCAAAACTTGCTGTCCAAGATTGATATTTTGATCCATTTGAATGTTATCGCTTGCCAATAACATATCTGTGGACAGGATACATATGGCAATTAGGTATAGGATAGGCCGGCGGATACGCAGCTATCTCGATTGTTTGAAATCCATCTTTAGAGAAATATTATTAACATAGGCCGCTAATCTACCACCGGATCGGATCGCGGCCTCACACTGAAAAAATCCAGCAAGAACCTCAGTGGGCTTGTCGTTTTTCCTTATTTTAAGATATGTATACAACAATCAATGTGATTGTACATTATATTTATAAGAGATTGGCATAAGGAGCAATTAATCCTCAGCGTTCTTATCAGCTAAATGTTCAGCAATGGTATAATAACCTTTTTCACATAATTTCCATTTAGCACATTTTTTAAACTTATTAATTGGACCTAGACCTGCCCGTCAAATATTAACTTTGCTTTTTTTATCGTTTACTTAACGCACTACTACATAGATTCATATTAGCTACAACTACCTACGTATCGCCAATCATTCCACTACAGATTGAGCCAATATGTTCTACAAATACAATGCGTCATCGGCACGACCAAAAATATTGCATAAGCCGGGATTTACACGTACTATAATCACACCACATCGTAGAGCCAAAACATAATCAAGCAGTGTTATAGACTACAGACCCATGCCAAAAATAGATGGGTCATATGAACCACCAGGTGACGTACATAGGACGATATAAAAGCATAAAATAAAAAGATTCAGCACTATGCCGTCACCTGTAAGCTGTCCAACTGAGTGCAGGTGAGAATTCAGAAGTGCAGGTAGAATGAGTCCGTTTTGGTCACTTATTTTTGTACGGCATTGCTATCGTCGATAGAACCATGACAAATAATAAGAAAGCGTGTAGTGCCGTACAAAATGGTGTGCCAGGGTATTCTTTTTATAAAATTTAAATTTGGTCACTTGATTCTGTACTTCATCAGTTTCATACTGTTTCAGTACAGCTTCTACTCCAATGATAAATATGCCGTACAAAAATAAATGATCAAAACGGACTCACTCTACCTGCACTTCAGAATTCTTACCTGCACTGCAGCTTACAGGTGACGGCATACGGCTGAAGCTTATTATTTTATGCTCTTCGTCCTATATACGTCACCTGGTGGTTCATATGACCCATCTATTTTTGACATGGGCCTGTAGTCTATTATGTCTGAATAGTGATACTGCAGTATATGCAGTCGAGCTAGGGTATCACGCCGGTTGGGTGAGTTTGAGTTGCGTTGTGGCATACTACACTGGTGATACCTATATCACCCACGTGTAAATTATATTTTTGATTTACAATACAACATTACGTCCGATCACGTAGTACGTGTGAAAGAAGCCTTAGGACCATATTCATTCGTAACAATTCGAACTAAAACACAGATACGGGCACTATTGATTTACCACAAAATAAATTAATAAAATTAAGAAATTATAACTCTTACTGCTTTACTTGATAATGCACAAAGGTTAACGCTGACATAAAAGTCTTTATTACATACATACTATAACTTAACTTTCACCTTGGAGCACTTTAATTTATGTTTATTAAGAAGTTGGTTAAATGATATAGCTTGACTTGAAGTTTAGATTCATTTTTGTATACGCAATACGTATTGCAAAAATAAAGGTTGTTTTATGGTAGCATAGACTAGTAAAAGGAAACTAGGCAAATATGCGAGGAGGACTTGGCATAAAGATATGTTTGTTTCAATAGATAAATTTATTAATTAATTTTATGCGTCTATTTATTCAGCCATTTGGTAAGTTACGTCTAATATAAAATAAATAATAAAATATCATTACTTTTATAATACAGACAAACAAACTTTGAAAGCCACCTTTGTTAAGACTTTTCCAGTTAAAACTTCCTAACTACAAACATAATATGACCAGACCCTAATTAGAACACATTTTAAAAAACTCACAAAAGCACCTAACATGTCTAGAATACAAAACTCAAAATTAAAACAAAGGGAACGAAAAATGGGCAAGTAATGAGAACGAGAGTTAGCGCTCTCATGTTTTAAATAAAGCTTTCTAGCTTGGCAGTTTCCATACTTAAGCAGAAAACGTGAGGTGTATTTGGTTGTTTGTCTGCATTTGTCATTGTAAATTATATTTTATTTATTAATATTTTAAATTTAAAAGTTAAATAACTTTAAAGTAGACATAACCACTATCTACTTTTCTGATAAACATGATCATTGGTGTGCAATAATAGTTTTATTTCACATCGTCGTGATCGTCGTCTACTATTTCAAAGTGACCTTTGTATTACCTATTTAGTTTTTAACATGGTTGTTAGCATTATCCATTAGTATAATAGTCAAATTGAAATTTGCATCTGATTTAACAAAATCGGCCTTAATTTTTTCAAAATTAGTCATAAGTCGTCATAGAACGTCAGAATCTTAAGAAAAGTGCTGACCTCCGTACAAGCTCATCTAGCAAAATTTGGCTACAAAGAGGATAATGTGCAATACACTAATTTCTCTTTAAATTGCAATTTGATTGTATTAAATTACAATTAGTAATTGAATAAAATTGTATTAAATGCAACTGAAATTGACTAATTTTGTTCAAGCCGTACACAAAATTCATGAGTTAAAAAATGCCACCATCGTTTCTATCGATGGCACCCATACCTCCAACAGGCCTTTGTACTTACTCTAAAAACTTTAAATAATAAGCCAGTGGTTTTCAATCTTTTCGACGGAAAAAAGAAATAAATATATTAAAAAAACGCTGGACAAATTAAATGATGTATGATAGCAATTTTTTACAAAACATTCTGGATTTAAATGATTTTCCAACTCAAAGTTGTATTGTATTTTTAGTGTGTAAGTAAATAAAAAACAACATGTT
>NJDD01004104.1:858-14119 GCA_002245505.1 Calephelis nemesis
ACAATATTTTATGAAAGCTATACGAAACCCTCAATATTTTGTACGTACGGTGTCCACAGAACTGCGCACTGTCTCTCGCAAATTGCTGCTGGAACTAGATTTTACAGCCGTTCATTTACATAATTCAAACTTTAATTTCATAATTGAAACTAAATTAATTTTAGAGATTTCAAGCCATTACAATTTTCGTTCAAATGTGTTCATTTAGAAATCAAGCACACCAGGCTGCGCTCGGAGTATTTAACTCAAGGATTTTAAAAAAGCTTATGAATAAAAAAATAATATTGAGTTGTAAACATCAAATAAATTAAAAGAAACGACACGAGCATCGAGGAATAAAGAATGTAATACAGGACCAGGGTTCAAAAGAGGATGCTTTAAATCGGATAACTCTGTGAAATTATGTGTGGTCTGACATACAATTTGCGTGCCATTCAATAAATTCGCACCAAAATTTTAATTTTTTTTTTTATTGATTATTTTTAATGCGATACAAAGAGTGATAACGTTAAGGTAATTTCAACTTCAGCTTACAAGTTTTCAAGCCTAAAATATTTTTAAGCTTGATCCTTCGATTGCACGCTTTATGTGTAATATAAGATGCTAGCAATATTGATTTCGATAGGTTGGTAAGAATATTATATCAATATCCGATCTGAAGGAAGGGTAGGTTAACGTTGCACAAAAATGTCACTACCACTACAATTAATATATTTTGGTCTCCCCATACTAACGAGACAATTTTTATTTATTTAATACTAATTTTTTGCAACGGTTGTGAGTCTAAATTATTTTTAGTAACTTACATATAAAGGACTAGAACGAAGATGATGAACGATAGATGCGTCGAATGGAATCGCAATTTTTTCATGTTATTTGCCGCTTAGCGTGCCGCGTCACCATGGTGATTAATGCAATTAGATACGTGGTAAATTTATTTTCTTATGGCAGGATACTAAAGGCTCTCTGATTAGGTTAAAAAAAAGCATGCAGACTATGCGATTGTCGTATAAAAATTACTATACTTATCTAACATAGACTAAAATAAGATTAAAGTCTAGTTAAAGTATTCTGTATCACGGTTTATACTTCAATACCAGCTGCTTAAACCTTAAAGTACTTTAGTATATGTTTATTAATACCTACTCCTAAGACTGAATTTGTTTGTGGGTAATATCAAAATTATAAAAAAAGTAAATTTTACGAAATTCATATTTTAAAAACGATTTTAAAATGCGATCAGGTTTCACCCTGTCTACCGTAAACGGTGGTACTATTTTCAAATCAGTCACGAGGAGAAATGGCAAAACCAATTCCTCTGCAATCAAGATATACCCTATCTACTTTGAACCCTATACCCTATCTACTTCAGTTCTCAATACATTTATGAGAACTTAATGTATGGTTAAAAAAATATTTACAAAAAAATGTGATGTTCACGATATTAATACGAGGAATAAAAATAATCTTACCACATACAAAACTCGTCTCCATAGAATTAGTGAATCCTTTTTGGGTCAATTTATACGTTTCTACAATAAGCTGCCCATTGGTATTAGAGATCTACCTCTAAATAAGTTTAAAAATGTATCAAAGCAAAATTATGTCAAAAAGGCCTATACGGCCTCAGAGTATTTGGAAGATGAACATACTTGGGGATAGAGGTTTCAAACTCCCACTGCAATTTGTAATGTGATTTGTTGTGCCTTTTATTTAAGTTAAAATCAGATTGTAATTTCTATTTTTAATATAGTTTATATTGTATTTATTATTATTAAAAAAAGACAAGCCTGCTGAGTTTCTTTCGCCGGATCTTCTCAGTGTGTGGCCGCGTTCTGATCCGGTGGTAGTTTAAAAACAAATGTCGACGCGCACAAATACTGCTTGTATGGTTCAAGTGAATAAAGATATTTCTGAGTCATAGAATCTGGTGTTTAAACTAGTCTGGCATATTTTCTAGAATCTGACAATTTTTAATTAAAGTTTAATTTGTTGAAGTATAATAACAATCAAAAGTGTTAAACAATAACTTTGGGATGAGACCGTTGAAATTAGACAACAGCTTCCCAGCGTACGAAGTTAACTGTAATATTGAACTCCCAACTATTTCAACTTGCTCCTCAAAATATAGTTACAAGGAATCTTGCTACAAGCTTGTATTTAATATATTTGTAATTAACTGTACTGGTGTAGACTTTTCCTATATATTACCAGGTGTAGTTAGTGTCGATCTCTGTTTGAGATGTGTGAATTGGAGAGTGTTTGGACATACTGTCAGAAGTTTTAATTTATATCCGGAACTATGTGTGTGTGTAAATTGAGCAGTAACGTGATTGCATCACGGGATTGCGTCCGCGACGAATGAATTTAAAGGAACATCATTTTGAAATTAAATTCGTGAACATCCAACGTTTCAAAATAAAAAACCAACGTAGAGCGATGACGCTCGGAAGACAAAGCTAAGTGAAATTATAAAACGCTTTTGTGACAAGTCCCTGGCTCTTAACGTAAAAAATTGTCAAATGGCTGGCCATTTTTTATAACAGACATTAAGCCGGCAACTGGCAAGGTAGGGCTCTGATGCCGTATTCAACATTTTGAAAATAATCTCGTACATTTTAAGGACTTAATCTTCTTTACTTTTTCAACAACTTTATCAGCCTGTAGGTTAGCTAGATCGACTTGGATGTTTGCTATTGTTGCTGTCACCATATTAGAGAGTATGTTTCACGCCCAGATATGCGCTGTCAGTAACGGTGTCGCTTATTTAAGCCTTACAGTTTATTTTTATTTTCCGATTAGGAGAAATGAGTAAACGGCAAACTTACTTACGTAAGAAACCTGAAATCCCAATTGCAAAAATCACGACATACAGTTATTGAAATTTAATGTGTGTTATTGTGTGTTGTGTGTGTGTTATTTAATGTGTGTTATGTTGAGATTATGAAAAAACTGAGATATAGAGTATATCTCAGTTTTTTCATAATCTATTTTCTATATATTCTAAAACACATTAGGTTAATATAGTACTTCCAAGAAAGGTTCCGGTTAACAACGATTCTAAGATATTCAATATTGTTAACGTTTTCAATGTTTTCAATTTGTTCGGGCATGAATAGGCTTTTAAATTTCCTTTTTATGTTAAACTGATTGATTTAAAATTCAAGATATCGGTTCTCCACCACATCTCCATGAATGTTTAATTACAGCTTTTTGTGTCATGCTCTGCAACAGAGCCACCCTGATGAATACCTTAAAATACTGTACATCCAACGTTCGGCCTATAACTGTACTTGAACTTGATCATGAAATAATTGGCAGTGAAAGCGATCATCTCTGACAGAACTACCTGCAACTTGTACTTCTCGTGTTACTTAGATTGTACGTGTAAAACAATAATATTATCAGATGGTAGTTTCGGATATTTCGATTTATTTAAACGTATATATTGTGGTTGTAAATTTAATGTGATCGCCTCTGTGGTCTAGCGGTTCAGTTGTTGGACTTGACTGCGTGAGGTTCCGGGTTCGAATCCTGGGTCGAGCAATAAAAAGAAAATTGGATTTTTCCAATTTTCTAATAAAAAAATGTTGTTCTGGATTGGAAATGTGCCTGGTTGGCGATAGGCTTGCCACCTATAACATTGTAGGACTTAGTGTCTTCGGCTAGTCGTGTGTGCCCTGGTTGTGCCTATGCCTACCTCTTTGGGGATATGGGCGTGAAGATATTTTTTTTAATTTAATGTAGTTATAAGGTGGCGAGTATTCATGAGGTTTGCCATTCATTAAAAAACGTTAGAACAGTCACAGATTATACCCCTTAAAGAACCACACACTTAAAAACTAAGTAAGTATAAAAATAGGATAGATGACTCTTTGAAAAATGACACACCTAATGCATAAAGCGCAGTTAAAAAAATTCGCAAACTCATTTTTAAAGTAGCTGATCCGACGTACGCTGTCCTGTCTTAAATATGAATATTGAATTGAAATAAACTTAAAAAAATCACATCAGCTGTCCGCGCCAGGACCTAGGAGCCCTAGAAACGTGGTTCTAGTTGTAATTGTGTATATAGGTGTACCCATGGTATACCTGAATCAATGGGGCTTACGGATGGCAGGCGGAATGGTGGAAGTGGATAATTTTAAAACTCTTGGCTTGACTACTTTTTTTTTACGTATCTTTTAGTAAGGTTGTTGCTTTTGTTTTTTTATCGTAGTTATTTTTTCTTAGCCAATTTTCTTATATTTCTTCTGATATCATAGTTTTTAGAGTTAAGAATAGTTTCGATTTCATATTAACTAGGCATGCCCGCGACTTTATCCACGTGAAATTAAACAAAAAAAAAATATATAGTTCATTTAGATTTTTTAAGATCTTTTCTAAAATAAAAGTAACCTTATTTACTTCTAATATTTACCTGTCACTGAAAGTGCTAACCGTTTAAGATATTAATACTAACAAACAGAAAGACCGATAGACAAAATTGGTAAATGTAATTGTATATGTACCATATATATTCAAATGTATTTAGTAAAAGGGCGGTTGTTTTAATGTTAGAAACAGAAACTACAATTTTATAGATATATAATATATATAAGCACACATCGGTGTGTGCTTTTTGCCTGAAGGTAAGTTTCACCCCAACTAGGGAGAAAATAACTTTTTGTGGAAAATAACCACGGAAATCGATAGAGGAACGCATTTTAAGAAAAATTGTTCTTGGTTAAAAACTCAACAGTTTTCGAGTTATACGCGATTGAAAATTGGCATTTTTCGTGAAAAAAAACACGTTTTTAGTCGATTTTTTATGAATATCTCATTTTGTCAATATAAGTGTAAGAACCAAAAATGAAGCTTAAAAGAAACAAAGATATTGGTGCCTTTTAATTGATTGTAGACATACAAATCGAGTAAAGATTTATTGAATATTCTTTATTTGATCGATTTTTTTTTTAAATTTAACATCAAATAACGGAAAAATGGTAAAAATCTTTTTCAAAGTATTTTTAAAATACTTTTAAATGAGAATTATTAGAACTCTCTAGCATGAAAATTAAGAGAGCTATGGTCGAAATAAAATCGATCTATATTTTTTTTGTAGAAAAAAAAAACTCAAATTCGCCCTTGGCAATAAATAGTACCCAAATTGCAATAAAAAGATAATTCATGGTCAATTTACTTGACCTATGTACTTACAATGATTTGTGAGAGTTTAAACGGTTTAGAATGCATAATTTCGAAAAAAATATGGTTGAAGTCGAAAAAATATTTTCGAAATTTTCATTTTTTTTTCTTTTTTTCAACACTTCGGAATAACTATAGGATATACGGCAAAATGACTTAGGAACAAAAGTAAAATTTTTCTTTAACAAACATTTAGCTTTTTTTATTTTTTTTAGCTTGAGATATGTCCTTCACAAGCTTGCCCTAACATATGATTAAAGCCATTTTAGAACCCTTTAAAAAAATTGCCCTTTTAAAAATAAAGGGCTCAAGAAAAGTAAAACTTTAATATATTTATAGCTTATGATATTTCCTTTTTGAGCCACCAAATAGCTAAAAATTTACCGAGATACGGCCAAGAAACATACTAAAGTTTTTCTTTACATTTTGGAGCAAGGTAGTTTTTGGAGTGTAAGTGAAAGTGTACATCGGAGAAAACGAAAGAAAACACCGTGCAGCTGGCTTCATCCGGTTTTCTGGTGAAGAGGGCCGTTTTGTATGTTAATGTTAAATGTCATAAGTACGTCTGCAAGTATTTTATTTAATTTTTTTTAAATAGGGGATGATTTATAGGGATTGAAAATTATGAAAATAAAATATTCAAACAATTTCAATTAAAAATATCCATTCACAATAAATAAGTCTTAAAAAATAAATACGTCTATAGGTAAATAAAGTTTTTCAATTTGTTTTCGAAATATGGGGTGATTTATAAGGGTTGAACATTGGGGATGTAAAATTTTTGTGTTGAAGACAAAGGAAATGAATTATTTCAACATAATTAATCCAGAAAAAAAGTATTTTTAAAACTCAGAAAAAGAAATTTAAATTATCATACCTTATAAGGAGAGTGTTTCAAAAGGGTTGAAATACATCAAACAGGGTTAAAAAATCATAAATATCGTATTGAAGCAATAAGCAACTATTAATTAACCCATACAATTTTTTTACTGCTTATTAAATGCTTATACTCGTGCTTATAATTTTATTGAAATTTTGCAAAAAGATGTAGTTTCCAGCCCTTGTAGTAATGTGCACATGTCGGAATAGGGTAGATTTTGAAGATAAAGGTAAGATAAGCTTAATTCCTTTTTTTTAACATTTCTATAACACCTGTTTCGTTAAAGGTTTTGCTGACAGATATCTTTTAAGGAGGTAAGCGAGCCTATGTGTAATATATATCTGTTTGACAATATCGGTAGATGTATATTGTGTGAGTATATAGATAAATATAGTAATAAATGTATTACATTGTAAGTACTTAATGATATACAGTTTATGGACCATATTTGATACCTATGTGTATCGATATACGGTATACGAGTTGGTATATTGGTGGAGTAACGCGGTAACGCGTTTTGTCTCATTAGTTATCTCGAAGTCTGAGGTTCAGGGTCGTGTAGGTACGTAATGTAATAGCCAGTAGGCCGGATGATTGCCTCTCCCCCAACCTATTCATCACCTGTAACACGTGACAATGTAGATAATCGTACATAAATCGTATCGTAAGTTAATATCGTCGTGCCAGCAAGAGACTTGGATACATTTACCGTTGATTTTCTGTTCATCGAGATGGAAATAGTCGTTTTTCTTTTAAAGAAAATTTAAACAAAAAATCGTCATTTACATACGGTCTTTTATTATCCTACTTGATGTCTACTTTCGCTAAGCAAATGATGGTAGATATTTGCTGTCGTATAAACTTTAGTTTTTAAACATATTATCTTAGTTTTAAAATGAAAATTCCGTCCTTTAATAAGTAAAAAATGAGTGAGTTGAATGCAATAGTTTTCGTGTGATACGTTTAGACACAAACAGACAAAAACAAAATGTTTGAACCTGTCCCAATTATTTTTTTGTAATACCTTTAATGCGCATATACAGTTTGTTTACATTTTTTATAATGCCTTTAGACACCATAAACGCTATCCTGTAGCTAGCTAGGCAAAACGTAGAAAATGAACAGTCCAGACTCTACGATATCATACACGTACATGTTTACTTTTTATATATAAATATCCCGCAGAAAACATCAATAAGTTTAATGTTTTTGTTTCTCCGATCGCCTGCGAGACAACAAAGAGAAATCGGATGCTTCCTCATCTAGTCGCTATAATGAGTCTGAAATTCCCAGCGACATAATAAATGTTAGCTCAATTTTTATCGGATTCGATCAGATTTGCCGCGTTGTTTGATTTTAATTGTAGAGCGTTCGCGATCGAGCTCGGAAGTTTCATTTCCCGTCGCAAACACGCTGCTGTTGACTGTCACTGTTGGCCGTTGGTTGGTGCCATAGATAATATCTACAGTTGGTGGCAATCTCACATTCTTCCGTAATTAAGGTAGAGCTGTAATGTTGAGAAAAAATATTTGGCTGGGCAGAACAGACTTCTGAACCATAAATCTTTGAACAAGAACACAAAAATGGATAAACTGCTAAATAAAAGGTTACAATTTTAATATTAATTGAAGGACCTAACTTAAAATCCAAGCTCAAATGCGGAGTGAAAACGAAGCGAAAAAATGGCTAAAAACATTGCACTAACACACCGGTAAAGCCAGGGCGCAGGCTAGTAACTAATCAATATCAAAATTCAATAAATAAGACAGTAAGTAATACACTTGTAGTCCATTTAAATTTTACATTTTTAGTCCCCAACTTGCGTTTTTCAGAGGACACAAGTTTATTATTTTTATTTGTATGGGGGTCAGTAAAAGCTTAAATTCAAGTTTGTGCAGTTGGCACCCTTGTACTCCAGCCGCCATTTTATAAAAGGGTGCCAAGAGTTTTCGGACTGTAGGCAGAGGCACAACCAGGGCATCCACGACTAGCCGAAGACACTAAGTCTCACAATGTGATAGATGGCAAGCCTATCGCCAACCGAGCAACATTTTTTTTTTATTAGAAAATTGGAAAAATCAAATTTTCTTTTTGTTGCCCGACCCAAGATTCGAACCCGGGACCTCATGTAGTCATGTCCAACACCCGAACCGCTAGAGTACAGAGGCAAACATATTGTCTAATATTTGTTCCCATATCTAAAAATTCTTTTCTGTGTGGTCTTATATCAGACAAAGAACGTAAACGAATCAATAATTTTTTTTAGAAGCTCAAGACTTGGCCAGAGAAGATCGCATTTATAAACGGATCAGTAGTGAGAAGATGTATAAGTTGACGACGAAAATCTCAACAAGGGTCTACTAACAAAAAACAGAGTGGCCATGATATCTTCAACAATAAAATGGACGCAAAATGCACTGGAGTTAGAGTCTCAATTATTTATTTCTGAACACACTTTGCATTGGAGAAGACAGTTTGCATCACTGGATTAGAGAAATTGATGCCTTCAAAGAAAATATGGATGATAAAAAACTGTAGAAAAAACTGCACCAAGTTCAAATAAAATTGTAAGGCCAAAAGGAAACAATAATTTGATAGGAACCATTAAAGCATGGCTGGATATCTCACCAAAAGTTCCGAGTTATTGCTGGCGTTCTAGCTCAAATAAAAAATATGTTGAATCGACTTTTTGATCTGAACTTCACATACATCAAGTTCTTAAGGAGTAGTGTATTGAAAACCACTAGCTTAGTAGTGGTTTTCAATACATTTTCGAAATACATTTTCGAAAGTACTGACTAAAGAAAATATCGGCAGTCGTCATCCTCGCAAAGATCAGTGCGACACATTTGTAGATATAAAACCGGTAACATTACGAAAGAAGAATATGATGGTCATATTGTAAAGAAATGAATGATAGATGTGACTATTTACTGCTGGCACAAAGTAGATGGTAATGGTAGCTGTAAGCTAATGAATTTACATCTAACTGCTACTACCGTCAAAATCTGCCACATTTAACAGAGTGCGTTATAATTATTTCTGATGGGTGCGGACACCAAAACCGTAACCGAATATATCAAGTGATCTAAGTGATTTAGCGCAAAAAAAGAAAATTAGTATCAAACAACGTTGCCTAAAAAAGGGGCACACTATGATGGAGGTTGATAGTGTTCATTCCACCATAGAGCAAACACATGAAACCACCAATATTAGCTCGCAGTGATTACAAGACTAGAAAGGGACAAGCTCAATTGCAAAAGCCCTATACTGTCAAATTTATTCATTATGATTTCTTTACCGATTTCGAAGAGATGGAATCCAACTCAAAATCCATACGACCTGGCAAAAAGAAGGGAGATCACGAGAGACATTAGGGGTCTCAAATATACCACAGACAGGCAGAAACATGTCGATGTATGGTCTATGCTATCGCAGGGAAGAAATAATTAAAGTCACGGTCTGGTATCACCAAATAGATTAAACAGAACGCCTTTAAGAATTACTGAGAGCAAGGGTAAACATCTTCAAGAACTAAAGATGGTAATAGATCAAGATTACTATCCGTTTTATAACGCATTACAATTTAATCCTAAAGAATACTATCCTAATCCTAATCCTGTTGCCTAAAGAATAATCATACAGTTGTCAGAAAATAATATGCAATTTCATTTGTAATTTCTATTTAAATATGTGACTTCAATTTTATTTTTATTGCTAACGAACGGCCCGCTTCAATCAAAGGAAGGAAGGTCCTCTTCAATCACTTTATCTATTAATAAAACCGCATCAAAATCCGTAGCGTAGCTTTAAAGATTTTAGCATACAAAGAGACATAAGGACAGAGAAAGCGACTTTGTTTTAAACTGTGTAGTGATTATCCAAACAAGTGTACTCTGGGAAATAAATATTATTTTGTTGAATATGATATCTCTTTTCGTTACTATTAATAAAGAAATATTAGTACAAAACCTCTAATGTGACACTTACAGCGCAACTTAAATCTCTTCTGTGTCACCTAATTTTTTTTTACTGATACCATTTTTTTATTTTAATTAACAATAGCAACGTAAAAAGTAATAAATAATATAGCTTATTCCTATATTTTTGTTGTGATTTGTTTCATTATATTTTTTTCAGCTGACGGTTTTTGTCGATTTTCTCTTAAAATAGATTTTTATTCACATTAGAGGTCTTAAAGTCGCAACAACGATATGTGGAATGAACGCCTTTCGATTCTGTTCTTCATATTTAAAGAAAAAAAGTGTATACCCGAATACTCACGCCCTTATACCCGAAGAGGTAGGCAGAGACACAACCAGGGTTCCCACGACTGGCCGAAGACACTAAGTCCCACAACGTGATTGGTAGCAAGCCTGTCGCCAGCCGGGCACATATCCAATCCCGACTCTCAAGTAACATTTTTTTAGTAGATAATTGGAAAAAAAACACCTTTTCTTATTTCCCAACCCGGGAATCGATCCCGGGACCTCATGAAGTCAAGTCCAACACCTGGACCGCTAGACCACAGAGGCGGTTAAAAGAAAAAAAATATTCAAAATCCCTATTTCATTTGAATGTAGGTAAATGATTATAATCCTATTAATATTATAAATGCGAAAGTTTGTATGTATGGATGTATGGACGTTTGTTACTCTTTCACGCAAAAACTACTAAGCCGATTACGATGAAATTTGGTATGTAGGTAGCTGAAGACCCAGAATAACATATAGGCTACTTTTTATCCCGGAGTTCCCGCGGGATTGGGACTTACGCGGGTGAAACCGCGGGGCGCAGCTAGTAATTATAATAAAAGTTTATTTAGAAACGTTACAATATTACAGATTAACTCAGTACAATAATACCCACTTTAGTCAAAGGACTGTGTTGTAGTCATTAACGCCCACCTCCATGGTCTACAAAAGACGACTCTATAATAAATACTTTACAAAAAAAAACAATTTTATTTATAGGAAAAAAATGTTCTTATTTAAAATGTATGCATGTGTGTGTATAAGTGTATAAGTATTTTTGTAACTAAGATATGCGCTTTTGTAAAATATATTCTATCGTTTCAACACTAAACTAGGCAGAGTTTTTAAACATATTTTGTTGAAGTCTGTTACAATAAATTGCCTCACGTATTGTAATCTGTGGCCCCACCCGGACTTCTTCTATCTGTATCAAATCTGTCTAATAACGCTGAATTCAGACAAAACGTGTTTATTAATGAAATTAGTAATGTCGTCGTATCATCGGGGGGTTACGTTAGATATGGATCTAGAATTTCAACCCTTGACTCGTAAATTGAACGTTTAAACAAAGCAAAGAGGGCGGGGAACAATAAACATTTCAGCAGAGAGCAGTGGAGATATGGTGATAAGGGTGATGGGCGGGCCTGATCACGCCAAGCCTCGGAATTGCGATTTCTAGTTTAATACTACACAAAACGTTTATTTCCTTTAAACTTTGTAAAATTCGCACATTTTAAGTTTATTTAAAGAAGTTTATTTGGGTTTGGTTTCTAGGATTTTCATAGACAACAAAGTAAATGGCTTCCCTGGTCGTTTCTGATCTAAATTTGATAAGTTTATCTTTTGTACAAAATACGAACAAATCTTCAAATTAGGACCTTGCTGTCAAATTGTTATGAGATTATTTGTCCACGACAGGTGGAGACACTGTCTTACAATGTGATAGCTGCAAGGGCGGGTCCAGCCGTCGCCTAACCTATCTATACTTACTATTTTATTACTTTGATATGGTTTCTTTCTTTTACTTTCAGTATTTGTCTATTAAATCCGGATCGGACGACAATGATACAATGATGTTCTTGCTATGGGATGGTGAATCTTAATACCAGTAACTATAAGGCTATTAAAAAGAAAACAAGTAGACGGACTCCTTAACGATAAAAACACGGTATGAGAGGTGTATGGTCTCCCGGTCGGAACGAAGTTCTTACTATCGGAAGAAACGTCGAGAAAAAAGTCTAGTAATACTTTTTTCGATCTCGCTTTTAGGGCTTAGTTTGTTTCTACCTGTCTAGCATATTGCCAAAAGTTGTCTCAGTGGAACCTTAAATAATATCTTCGCAGTTTAATGACGCACATGTTTAGTTTAGACATACACAAAAGTGCACCTATTTATTTTGTTCTACGTCCGCGGGAAAAAAAATTTTTTTGATGTCTGACTCCCCTGATTGCTGGATGCACAAATCTTTATTTACCATATACATTAACACTACTTCATACACACATTATTATCTGTATAATCCAAATTATGAATTTCGACATTTTCCCGCTGGGGCAATGCACACCGACATAAGGGATTTGTAATAAAGATATGAATGCATGTATGTATGTATGTAAGCTGCTACACAGCTCTCGCCGCTCTACTACCTTTTTTAATTTAACTTTTACTAGCCTCTTACGAACCAAATGGCAGGAAGTCAGTAGGTCTGATATATGTATGGAGTCTGGACCAACACAGGAAATATTTACGTTTATTATTTATTCATTCTTAGAGTCTAAATATATTGCTGTGTACGATACGATGTAGTATACGAAACGGAGGCTAACAGAGATAGACAAACGTAACCTCTCTCGATTACTCTCTGGTTTCCTGTGGGAGTACAAAATAAAATACACTATTTATGCATAACTTCTATTAACTTTATATACATACATTCATGTATGCATATCTTCACGTGAAGTCCCTCGCGAAGTAGGCCTCTCCAGTCCTGAGTGCAAAGCGTTACGATTCCTACAAACCTGCCTAGATTATAATAAGTAATTACATAAATAATTAAATGTCCATGGACAAAATACAAAAATTGTTTTACCCTAAAGTAGGCAAATTATCCAACGAGGTGGAGTAGGTGAGCACGAAGACCGAGTGACTCAAGCCTTCATGAAATCTGCTGGTCCTCAAAAAATTATTAAAGAACACTCAGTAAGAAACCTCAACCGCAAAAACCACAAAATTTAATGACCGTATCTACTCCGGTAGTCATATCATATTTGTATTTTATTGTAATCGCCCCTAATTGGCACAAAAAACATCGGAGTCGGAGGAGTTAATAAGACATTATTTTGTACATTTTGTACATTGAAACAAAGCAAAGAGGGCGAGGATCTGTAAACATTGGAGCTGGAGTCGGGTGCTGATAAGAGATAGGGGCCGATAGGCTGC
>NJDD01004104.1:24004-38202 GCA_002245505.1 Calephelis nemesis
GTTGCTTTCTTACAGTCGATTGGTATTGGTGTAATGGTACAGATATTGGTATGGTCCTTGTATTCATTTGTGATTATTGCATCTTTAAAATCACAGAGCTTACAGGAGTGTCCCCTCAAATTCCCCAAATGTTACCGAGTGTGTATAACATAAGTAAGGAATAATGTATTAACTCGTATAATGTTTCAAATTAAATAAAATATGTATTCTTAAATTACATACATTTAACATTTAGCTCTAATTGATTTCTTATCATAGATACTTGGAAAATAATCAGCTGATTAATTATTAGTGGGATTTTTTTACGAGACAGGTAAGCGAACAAGCACACGACTATCCTGTGGGAAGAGATGTCAAAAAATCCACGCATTTTTTGTGAATTAATTCTTCAGCTCATTTCGAAATATTTGGAACATAAGTAGAAAAAAGTTAAGGATTACAAAAGTTCCGAAATTTTTCCAGCACATTTTTTTTAAATACGCCAGCTACTACACATTTTTTTGAATTTAGTTAAGTCTATTTATTTTTTAATTAAAAATATCTTTAAATCTAGGGAGTTTTAAGATCAAATCCAATGATTTTTTTTGTGATAGGTGTCACAAAATACCCTGTGACGTCATTCAGTACGCCATGACAGTTAAGAGCGTTTATGTGTAAAATTAAAACAGGTTTTAAAAAACATTAAATAATATAGTTACTGGTCGAATATTCAAGATTTGGTCAAATATTTAAAAAAGGAAAGAATCAGCCGTTAATATATCAAATAACTTGCTGCTATTACTCATGTAATAAAATATTCAGTACATACCATCAAATTAAAATCGAATCAAAAAGTAATAACAAAAATTAAAAAAATTGGTCGTTATTTTCCTATGAAATATTTAAATAACAATACTTATTATGTTTGTAATATTATAATCAGAAGCACATATTGTTTCTAAAAGTAATTTGAATCGAACATTCCCATAACAAGAAATTTTCATTATACTATCAGAGATAGATAGATTAATATTTTTTTGTAGTAGTATTTGTACTTATTTTTAGACAGTAGTATTATGGAACTTTTAGGAAAGCGGTATCGATATAGTGTTGAAACTGTTTTTTTAATGTTCTTAAGAAGATAAGAACATGTTCTTTTTGGGTCATATAATATGACATCGCGTGCCAGAATATAATTAACCTACATATAATTTTGCGAGTTAGAAATGTTTGAGCGCGGTGGTAAAATAATATGAATGCAATTAAAGCGAATTGTGCGCTGACCACAACTGCAGCCGATTAACTGTTTAGCTGGTGGTCGCCGCCCGCCGCCCGCCCTCTAATGGAAAATTGATAATTTGTGGCAATATTTCAATTGTTTCATGTACTACATCATATTATGTTGTATGGATCGATTATATTCAACAACTATCACCGCTTAGTATACTCAAAACTCAAAATTATCTTTATTTTACGTTACCATACATGAGGCACCTGTCTGTGACACTGAGAAGATCCGGCAAGAAAATTAGCAAGCTTGTCTTGTTTTCTTATTTTAAAATATGTAGGTATACAATAATAAATGTAATACTACATTGTATTTTTAAGAGATTGGCGTAAGGAGCAATTAATCCGACGCGGTCTTATCAGCTGAATATCCGGCAAGGGTAGGGTAACCCTTTTCATTTATTTTTACATTTAACACAGTTCTTAAATTCATTGATTGGACATTCTTTCATATAATTGTGAAGTTTATTGTAAAACCGTATACATTGGTACATGAAAGAATCAAAATCATTAATCAACCAAACATAACAATTACCATCAAGCAACTACCATATTCACCAGGTGTAGCTCCAGACGACTTTCATAATTTTTTTCTAAACTCAAATTACCATTTCGTGGCACCCGTTTTCAATCGGTAGAAGACATAAAAGAGAATTCGCAGCGAGAACTGAACTCAATTCTGAAAACGGCGTTTAAAAAACGTTTGGACGATTTGATTTTTTGTTGGCATAAGTATATCGTTTCTGAAGAAGTATAACTTTGAAGGTGGTAAAATAAAATTAGATCAGGGTTTCTCATACTTTCGGCTCTACGTACCCCTGTTAAAGTTACCAGGTGACAGCGAACCCCCTTAATTAACTAATTAAAGCCCCCCCCAAAGAAAACAATAAAATTGACTGTTAAGGAAAATAATGTTTTTATTTCAATAAAAGGTAACAATGAAGTGCCAAAAGAAATATATTTTTACTACTATTAATGTGATGGGTGTGCTTGTTTCTTGTTACAAATGGAGTCAATCTTAGGAGTAATTTCATCACGCCTCCATTACGTAAATCTTGTCGCGTACCGCCTGCCGTCGAATGGCGTACTCCTAGGGGTTTGCGTACCCCACTTTGCGAAACCCTGAATTAGATGAATAATAAACCTTTTGTGTTTATTGATCTTCTTGTAGGTACCTCAAGTACTGGTATCATGTATACATCTCGGTCACACTGCATTTCACAGACTTCAGTGTCAATTTTTTAATACGCTTCTATTAGGTTGACCTGTATGTAAGTAAACTTCTAATTTAACCATCTTCAAAAGATCGTCGCGTCATGAAAATATGTGATTTTGATGACAATACAATAATATGGTACTGTCGAGCTCATCTGATGATGGAGCCGTAACATATGAACTGGAATTTCATGATGGATGATCGTATCATAGCCGTGTTTGGGCTTCTTAGAAAGGTCTTGTAATGAACGTTGACCATGATTAGGTTTTAAGGTCTGGTGATGAAGCCGGAAGATAGGTACTGGCATTCCATGATGGAATATCGTATCATAGTCGTGTTTTGACTTGTTAGAAAGGTCTTGTAATGAACTTTGACCACGATAAGGTTTCAAGCTCTGAATACAATAATACGGTACTATCGCGCTGATCTGATGATGAAGTCGGAAGATTTGAACTTGAACTTCATGATGGATGATCGTATCTTAGTAAATTCGGTAACGTCAGCGGGCACCTAGTTCAGCCTACAGGCATCCAAATCCCGGCCAAGTACAGCTACGGTACGGAGGAAACCGTGTAGAATCGGAGCACAGCCGACCGCCCGAGAGCCAGATACGATATTTTTGTCAAGTCCCACGCCTAAGGCCTAAGGTAATTAAGTTTTATTATATTTGGTGAGACGAGTGGAAACCAACATCAAGAATTCGATACCAGACCAGACAGAGAATAATAACATTGACGTGGTAATGGTAACCGACAGGTTAACCAGGATATTAATGTTAACGAATTAATGTAAGTTTTTTATACTACAGCTGATAGCAGCTTAGTATTATTAACATGTTAAGTATTTCATTACATTCGTGTATTGTTTCTTTTGATTGTAATGAATTATAATTATATTCACTGCTTCTCGTTTTTGTTTTCTACTCCGATCTGATTGTGACAGCAATACACATAAAAAGAAAAAAAGTCATTTTTTCCTTGTACAGTTTTTCCCCAGTCTTCACAATCAGAGACGTGATTGAATACACGTCTACATCTATTTACCGTCAATTACAGGGTTCGTATTACGGGTCAAAAGAAGTTAATTATTGCCAACGCAACACGATAGCGGAGAGCACTGACATCAAGATTTTCCGCGGCAGCACTGTTCCCACCGTTTAAGTCAGCAAGTTGTTTTCATCGCATTCTACATCGGGAAAATAACTTTAATCGTGTTAGCGACTTTTTACATGACGTGACATGACATAAATGAATGACGGGCAATTACAACCTGTACCAAAATTTGTGTACGAAAGTCTAGCGTATTTTTTTAAATATTTTTAAGAAAACCTCACCTAAACGTAACAAGGTGGTCGAGGTCCTTAAAATTTTAGTTCAAATGTGCAGTCTAAATAGTGACGAATCTGTAACGGTTCCGTTTTTGCCATTACCTACGAAACTTAAAAAGGTATCATATAACTTCCGAACTTTAATTTAAAATTCATATTTTTAAGGTAAAATTGTAATAAATAGTTACTAGGTTTCTTTGGTCAATTTGCTATGATGAAATGTCATCAACTATCGAAGACCTCATTCACTCTAACAAAACAAGCAATAAGTTTGCAACTTTATAATTGCGTCAAACTCATTGTACGTTTTATTCGACTTCAGAAAATAGAGTGACGAGCGCTAGTGGTAAATATGATTGGCACAATATTAATCGCGGAGCTCCGTCGGCCCACCACTGAGGAGGTGGTGCGTAGATTGACGACGACATTCAATTCACCTCGCAATTAATCACTCGGTTGGAAACTTTCAGCGCTAACTTTGTTGCGGAAATGTCCTCGCCTTGATCTTAATGCTTCCGTTATGAAGTTATATAAATATAGATGTTTACTTTCTGACTAGTTCCTGACAAGTCGGCCTTCGTATAGAGTTTGTTATAAAGTAGCTCTATCTGTTCATTACTTCAGTTTCAAAAGATGCAATGGGAATAAGGTACAGGGTATATATATGAGTACGAGGGTAGAAATTGTCTGCTGCTGGGGGATCCGAGATAACAACAACTTATAGTAGGTATGGAAAATAGGCAATTACATGTACATTTTGATATTAATTATTAAGACAGAAAATAATCTTTCTACTGCTTTCCATAGAAAGATTCAAAAACCTGCTATTTCTTTGACATGGGTCGCTATTACACATAAATAAATAAATATCCCTGGACAAGTTACACAAATTGAATCTAACCCCAAAGTAAGCAAATTACATGCTTGTCACCAACGCGCACAAGTTATGCGCTCTCGGGCTACCAGCCCGGTGGCTCATGTATCGGCCAGTGCATATGATGTGTTTCACCCCGACATATAGATTATCAAAAATCGCAAATGACAGTTTCCACAAGGCGAACGATCACGATCATAGGAGTTTCTGTAAACGTTTTAACTGTATTAGTTTATTTTTTAAATCGATTTCCAGCTTTTTTAAAACCTTCAAGAACAGAATCGAGTAAAACGTCACTGGCACCGTCACATCTACTAGGTAGATTTTTCGCAGCGACTCGCCCAGATGGGTATAGCGTTACCTATTCCTTCTGCCATAACGTCAGTACTTGCAGCTGACGTGTTCCCGTTAGGAGGATAAGGTAGCCGGTAAACTTACTTTTGCTCGAGGTCCGGCCTAAGGTTGGCAAAGCACCATTACCATCTTTGGTGTCTCTAGGCGACGTGAATTTCTTACCACCAGGAAATCCTAAACGCAAAAATGGTTATTGTGGGTTATTCTTTAAAGATAGACATATACCATCGCTTCCTTTTTTTGAGATCTATCGAAGAGGAAAATACCACCATACGTTGTTTTGTTAAAACTCAAAAGGTTTTGGCAGCGTTTTCGAGGAAAGCTCCCGGCTTATTTTTTGCCGACATATTGAACTAATATCGTTGTAATGACGTTGGTTTGTACAAAACATAAACTTACTATACACCAAAACCTTTTTCAAGAATTGTTATATCTATTGTTGAAAACCGAATGAAAATCCGTTCAGTACTTTTCGAGTAAATCGCGAACAGACAGACAGACGCGGCGGAGGACTTTGTTTTATAATGTGTATTGATTGGTGAATACTACTTAAACTATTTACATTTCAATGAATTTTAAATATAAAGAATCAAAAGTATGGTTTTTAAGATGGTTATACGTGTTAGCTAAAGTCATATTCCGATTTCGTTGTGTATGCGTCTTCTGATACTTTAGTGTCCTACCTTTAATTTTCTAAATTTTATTTTACTTAGTAATTATTTTGAACCCCATATCCCTGAACTAGAAGGATAGGATACAGCGAGTAACGGAAGATAATTAGTTTCACTAAGTTTAATGTAATTTAAGGTACTTAGTATTTTTTTTTAAAAACACATTTTAGTCACCAAACCTGAAAATCATACATGGCATGCCATGTCGTCTTGGACTTTTTTATCACCTCGCTAGACGTGTAAGTTGTCGTAACTTGAGATCATCCATGTACAAAAAATTAAAAAATGATTTCTCCCCCTCTACGCATCGAAGCTATTAGCTTAGGTTTAAATTATTTAAAGAGACAAAACTACAACAGACTAAAGTTATTGTCAGGGTTTGGAAGACATGTAGTGGTGGTCCAATGGTGTGGTCCAGTGGTACATGAAATGAGAAAAGCGCTTAGAATTGTATTAACTTTGTACAGTTCCAGCGCTCGTCGCAATTATGTATGTTGCGCCGATTCCAAGGCCTTTCATAAGGCCTATAGCAGTGAAAAAAAATCTTAAGACCTCTTCGAACCTTTTCGTTATGGCCATGTCGATTAGAAGTAGCTGCTTATTATCTCGAGACCCAACCATTTATCCATTTTCAGCAGTTTCGGTAATATTAAAAAAAAGTATCTTCACGCCCATAACCCCGAAGAAGTAGGCAGAGGTACACCCAAGGCACCCACGACTAGCCGAAGACACTAGGTCCCACAATGTGATAAGTGGCAAGCCTATCGCCAACCGGGCACATTTCCAATCCCGACCAAAATTTTTTTTTTTTATGTTATAGGAAGGCAAACAAGCAGACGGATTTCCTGATGGTAAGAAATTCACGCCGCCTAGAGACACCAAAGATGGTAATGGTGCGTTGCCAACCTCAGGTCAGGATGTTAGACCTCGAGCAAAAGTAAGTTTACCGGCTACCTTACCCTCCGGACCGGAACACGTCATGACGTTGTGGCGGCAGGAATAGGTAAGGCGGTGGTACCAAACCGGGCGAGTCGCTGCGAAACTCTACCACCTAGTCAGATGTCACGGTGTTAGTGATGATAAGCCTATGCTCGCCTTTTACGAGCTGCCTGACCAGAAAGGCAGATGGTCTATTCTGCAAAGAAGCCCGGACCAACACGGGGAAAAATTTTGTAATAAGAAAATTGGATTTTTCCAATTTTCTTTTTGTTGGCCGACCCGGGATTCGAACCCGGGACCTCATGCAGTCAAGTCCAACACCCGGACCGCTAGACCACAGAGGCGATATTATTAATAATATCGGTAATATTATTTGCATACAAACGCTAATTTTTGATACCAAAATGGATGTAAAGCGCTTGATGATGTTTCTAAGCACGTAACGATGATTGGTGGTACAGCTGAATTTATAAACAAAGATGGTGATTCCTGTCGTAACAAAATCTACTTCGTATTCTGTTGCATAAATTTCGATTCAACGGTGTTCTGAAACCTAATAGCTATACATACAACTGAGGAACACAATAAATACAACCGAAATAAAACATATCGTCTGATCACAGGCATTTCTGTGACGTCGTCAATTTCGGCACCATTCACTTACTATATATAAATATTTAAGCAACAAATACGGATCAAGCATTTTTCCTAAATGTAGAAATTACAATTACAAAATGCCTGGCCATCACTAATGCCAGTAGTAGACCCCTTCTTACTCCTACATACCCTGCTTTGGTAACTATAAAATAATAAATTTTGTGACACGCAGACCCGGAAACGCAGACATCTAAATGTTCATCACACAAATGCCTGCCCCCGTCGGGAATCGAACCCGAGCCTCGCGGTTGGTCGATGTAGTTAGGCGAGTACGCTATTCACTCGACTAACGAGGCGGTTAATAACAGGCGAACGTCTGTCGGCTAACCTATTTTTAATATATTAATAGACGGTCAGACTTATGTTTTTGTGACATAATCACATCAAAAACCGCGCGCCGGTGCACTGTATTCGGGCCTTTTAAGACTGTACAGAATTTGAATTCGAATGTCAATGGATTGCATTGCGATAAAAATGTAAAGAGGCTTCTTTTCACTTAGGGTGCGTATCTGTGTGTCGTTTGGCAGCAACCGGCGCCGCAGTCGTCTCTTGGTCCAGTTTTGAGGCCATGCCAAAATTATATTTCCAAGTTAGGTGTAGTCCACCTACTCGTACCGGTTTCATTATCTGACTCTGTCGATATATCCCTTTATTTTCATTAGGTTCTTGAGTTTTATAAACAGAATAACTATATTATTTAAAAGTTCTGCAATACAGTAATTCGTAACCGCCCCTTTTGCTTTTTTCATATATTATAATGATTGTATTAAATTTACTAGTAACTAATTACTTACACTTTCCTCTGAATCCTTTTTGTGAGATTCTAATATTGTAACATTCTTTTGAGACCAATCGCCGACCACGATGTTGTGGAATTTTCCTGTATCTCTTTCTTTTTTACTTTGAAATTCACTGACTTTCGGGGAAATCATTGATAGAAGGTTGTTTTGGAACATTCCATAAAATAAGTAATTGCATATTAGAGTTATAGTTTATGATGCACTGCTGGAATAAGTGAATGAATTGTTGCTTAGAAAAATAATAGATATTATAGAGCGATACTTTCAAATGAAACTTTTTCATTTTAAATTCATCAAAATCTTGATTTAAATAATTTTTTGTTACTCCTTTTGTGTTTGTGTGTTACTCCTTCACGCAAAAACTACTAAATCGGTTTTCATGAAATTTGGTACACATATAGAGGGTAACTTGGATTATGTTTATGTTAGAATAGTTTCTATCCTGAAAAATTGGCCCTGCGGGACTAATAATCACACGGACCATGCTGCCGGTAACAGCTAGTCTTATTACAATTCAAAATGAAAATTAAAACATCGCCGAAAAATAACAGAACTTATTTTTTATTGGAAAATAAGCCTTGTTAAAAATGACTTAAATTTGTATGTATTTTTTTGCAAAACAGGTTTGAGGCAAGGTAGTTGTTAGGTTTAAATTATTTATTCCAGAATAATTTAAACCTAACATTATCCCTCTCATGTTAATGGGCAACGGTAAAACTTTCAATAGGTAGTTGCGGATATCGCGATCAAAAGTTTTTGAGTTATGGAGCGAAAGCTACTCGGCGCCTGGCTGGCTGCGGAAGGGGTCCACCGATGTACTTACTACCTAATATACATTTAAAAAATGAATCCGACACTGGTAAAAGAGAAAAGTTTGGAATTTTTGTTTTGTATGTAGGTGTACGCAAACGATTTCCGAAATTATTTCAGTAATGCAAAGCTAGACATAGACGACTTTATGTTTATTGTGTTGTACTAATTTTATACAAATGCTCAAAGAATTTTCTTTCGTCACTTTACTAAAACTAAACTACTACTACTACTAAACTTCTAAAACTTTTCCCCGAGTTGGTCCGGGCTCCTTTGTTCCCCGTGTTGGTCCGGGCTCCTTTGTAGAATAGACCAACTGCCTTCCTGCCAGGCAGCTCGTAAAAGGCGAGCATAGGCTCACCGTCACTAACACCGTGACATCTTACTAAGTGGTAGAGGATCTCATGCGGTCAAGTGCAACACCTAAACCGCTAGACCACAGAGGCGATATTCCTTTATATAGAGATTCCTTTCTATAATATTACAATTTGCTATTTATATATGCAATGTTGCTAGATATTTTTAATGTCCTTTAAGTGAAACTGAATAATTTTAGTCTTGCTGTCATTTATTTATTGCAACTTATCCAATTTGATACTATCAAGGGTAAACGCTCTGATTATGGTTAACTCTCAATACGTATCATATTTTTGTTTACTACGGATAGTTTTTTTTTTATAATATTGGAAGGCAAACAAGCAGATGGATTTCCTGATGGTAAGAAATTCACGTCGCCTTACCAAAGGTGGTAATCGAGCAAGTCAGTTTACCGGCTACCTTACCCTCCGAACCGGAACACGTCATGACGTTATGGCGGCAGGAATAGGTAAGGCGGTGGTACCAATCCGGGCGAGTCGCTGCTAAACTCTACCACCTAGTCAGTTATCACGGTGTTAGTGACGGTAATAATTAGCTCACCTTTTACGAGCTGCCTGGCAAGGAAGGCAGATGGTCTATTCTACAAAGGAGCCCGGACCAACACGGGGAAAATTTATGGGTAAATGGAAATTATATGGGTAAACGGTAACATTGGTTTGTAGAAATAAATATCTACTGCAGCGCCCTCTGGTGAGTTGTTACCGCAACACCTATCTGAGAGCGAGGACCAATCAAATCAAACCCCATCACTGAAAACTATTTACTTACGCAAAAAAAACACACAACGCTATTGTGATATTATTTTTGAAGCGTTATGTGTGCAGGTCAAAAGCTTTTACCTCATGACCTGCACACACAACGCTCAAATTCCAACCTCTAGATGTGTAACTTTTCAAGGCTTTGAGACTCTGTTGTATAGACGAAACCGAAAAATGGTGACAGCATTCCAAATGTAAATGCTTTTCGGAAAAGCCTTTTCACGAGCTGCATCTGTGGATATTGTCGCAAATGGCTTTTCAAAAAAGGGTATCATCTCATTAAAAAGAAATGCTTTTGCCGACTACGAGCTTATAGTCAATGAAGAGATACCAAATGAAAATTTTAAACCTCAGTTTAAGATCGATCCTCTGTTTGAATTTTCACCTAAAAAACAGAAATGGTACCATCTGCTACTGGAGCGTTACCGAAATAATAAGGGGGCATCAAATAAAGATTCGGACACTAAAGATGAAAAGAAACACCAATAATAAATGAAAGAGTTCACTGCAACATAACATTATAATAAGGTTTGTGTACTCAGAATATTAAAGAATAGAATGGTCAAACACCTTCAACTTAAAAAAAAGAAACAACATATATGATCGATCGAATGACGTCATCATTGCTGACGCCATAATTGTAGTTTCCATGGTAATGACTCATTTTGGGTCTTCTTAAACAAACTTCACAAGTGTTTTAAAACTTCGTTTATTTAACGGGCAGCATAACGACGTGCTGCCATTGGCTTGTGGATCGTGAATGCCTTATCGCTTTTTTTTTTTAAATGACTAATGTGTTGTCAACCTCACGGTTTTTACAACTTCACCGGGCTTTGTGGGCCGAGCAGAGTGCTCAGCCCGCACCTTATCGCTTCCAATGCGGCCGTACTTATAGGGCTCGATGCACGTGCTAAACGCAGGTGCAGGTGTTTACAAGTCGTTAGGCTAAGTATTGAAATAACAATGATAACGTTAATTTCACATCGCAATAAACTCAAAATAAACAACTGATGGTTTATAAACTAATTTTCTGGACATCATCGAATTATTTAACTTAGTTATTCTAGTTTTTCAGAGGTACTGATGTGGTTGCGCCGACATATAAGAAATAGTTTGGTTCTGTCACTATTAATTATTTAAATATAGCACCTTAAAGTTTTGTGGTCCAATCTATAGAAACGTTTCAAAACAACTTAGCAAAATAAAACCTTAGGGAAAAATCTCTTCGACGTAACTATAAATGTGTACGTACGCCCACGCCCGCGAACTGATCACAAATAAGGTCCGAGCTTGTGAAACAATACAACTTGTCACGTTCGTTGTCGAAATTATAATAAGGGTATATTGTGTACTCAGAATGTTAAAAAATAGAATGGTCAAACACCTTCAACTAAAAAAAGAAACAAGAGGATGGTACAAATGAAACATCGGGTATGATATATTCTTAATGAAGAAAGGTTCACATATAAGAAATAGTTTGGTTCTGTCACTATTAATTAGTTAAATATAGCACCTTAAAGTTCTGTGGTCTAATCTATAGAAACTTTTCAAAACAACTTAGCAAACTAAAACCTTAGGGAAAAATCTCTTCGAAGTAAACTATAAATGTGTACGTACGCCCACTTCCGCGAACAGACAACAAATAAAGTGCGAGCTTGTCAAATAATACAACTTGTCACGTTGTCTGTCGAAGAACTGACCACAAGGTACATCAGATTGTACTTGGCGTACGTTTCCTCTCTAAAATGAAGCATTTTCAGGAGTTCGACAGTACCATAAGAACGACGCTGCACCTGCGGCTGTCATCGCACCGATCGCGCTCTTTTTGCAAACGTCCCAGTGTTCATTATTCGTTTTACGAATCGAATGCATAAAAGCGGCTCCATTGTTATTACAAATATGTAACAACTGGGTCTTATTGTTAATTCTAAAATGTAATGAAATCATTATTTCCTCCTTACCTATGTTACAAAAAAAAGTATCCTTTAAATTGTCAGATTAGCGTTTGTGACTTAAAACTTCATTGAGATTTGTAGTATTTATTTTTTTCAGTTTTTTACAATTAAAATAAATAAATAGATATCCCTGGACAAGTTATACAAATTGAATCTAAGCAAATTTTAAACTTCTGTTATGGGTGCTAGTCGACGGTTCTAATACATAGAAATACTTAAATAGATACCAGAATAAATTTAATAAACACCCGGACATCAGTGGCTAGGCGTGTACGATAGCCACTCAACCATCGAGGCTTTTAAAAATCAAAATTTTCTTTCAAAATTTAGCACTTTGTAAAAGACAATTCTAGTGATAAAATGAATCTCTAAATTCTTACAAAACCTGACTGAAAAAAATAATTTAGAAACATTACTGTCAATTCTAAAGGTTTATTTTTATAAACCCTAAACATGTAGGTTTAATATTGAAAAGAAAAGTATGCATTATTGAGTTTTAATAAAATAATTACGACATACGTACGGACCTGCAGACAGATTCGTCGTCGAACTTACAGAGGTTCCGTTCTTTCGGCCACGGAAACATAAGTACTTACCCCAGGGGTGGAAGATCATTTAATCATTTTTGATTTAGAATAAAAAGTAGAAAAATAGAAATAAACAACACCCAACGCTGGCAAAACCTTGTTTTAGTACTAACCACGAAAAAATAAAATACCCTCATAACAGTAGACAGACTCGCGAATTACTCATGCCTAAAGCTGCTTGAGGACGACGCGGACGCCATACTGTACGTAGTAACTGTTACTGTACGATAAGCTGTGCTTGTGATGCCATCCACACTCCATACTCTACTTTTACCGACATTTCGTCCATTTCTTGCAAGAATACCAACCGACACTATTAGAATAAACATGGTTTTTTTAACCGAGTTAAAAAAAACGAGGAAGTTCTCAATTCGGTCGGTATGTATATATTATGTATGTACACCGATTTCTCTGAGGTTTCTGAACTGATTTATGCAATTCTTTTTTGTTTAATGCGTAATATATGCGTTTTTATTTTATGAGAATTTTTCATCTATTGTAACCTATCCCGACGTTTATTTTTGTTAAAATAAATCATATTAGCACTAAACTAAAAATTATTAAATAAACTACGTTATAGAAAACCGACTTCAAAACTAAAAAGTAGAAAATAATAAAGATTGAATATTTATTAAATACTACTTATTATTATTTATATGTGCCAATTACTAACATGTTTGAAATCGGTGTCAAGCCTTAAACTAATAATTATGTAAATAAGTAAGTATTAAATTGGCTTGGCACTGACTTCAAACCTATTAGTAATTGGCACATATAAATAATAATAAGTAGTATTTAATAAACATTCAATCTTTATTATTTTAGAAGTCGGCTATTACTAACGTAGTTATTTTATTAAGTTTGTTTTTATCAATTTTATGTTATTTTAATTCGTGTTTAAAATTTTTGAAATAATTTTGAAAAATATACCTTTACAACTTTAAGGAAGTCTTTCCAATACATGTCGGCGAGTCCCTAACGCCAGGATAAACAAACCCACGCTGTTTACAAGCACGCTTCTTCTAACGCCCGCGCCAACCCACACTTCATTCATTTCGAATGATAATAAACAGATATTGTTGAAGTTTAAACAGTTTAGACTTATCTATTTTAACAAAGTTATTTATTACACTATAAAGTTTCACTTTATACTTTTTCTATTATTCCAATACTTCTGGTAAAAATAGATTTGTCATTTTTCTAAATTAGTTCTCGGATAAAACATACTATTTTACTGCTATTTATTTTACTATTCACTTTTTTTAAATAAAAAAAACCTTATAATGCATTAAAACATGTATCCCCTTCGTGTTTCGCTAATTAATACAAAACAGCTATTTGAGCAACTCTGGACTTCTAGCCATATACTGACAATTTTTTTTATTCGATTATGTAATTTTTTAAGGTTGTTTTTTACTTCTGTGTTAAAGAGTTCTGTGGGGCTACTATAAGTGTCTATCTATTACTATAATATCAAAATAATAGTTAAAAATATTCATATCAATTTGTATATTATGACTAGCGGCCTGGTACGTGCTTTGCTACGTATAAACTCAAATATTAAAACAATAAATATTGGAACATAAAATTCATTTATTCCAAAAAA
>NJDD01004104.1:58347-76645 GCA_002245505.1 Calephelis nemesis
TCCCGATCCTTTTTCGACTGAATGTACATGCACCTCCAGCGACTACCTTATCTTTTAATCCAGATAACAGTGTATTTGTGTTATAGTAGCAAGTAAAACTGTATACAATCTCCCTGATCTCCTGTGTTTGACCGCGTGTTGGCATCGGTCGAGTTTCTAGCGTACACGCCTAACTACGTCGAGCAAAAGCGAGGTTTGGGTTCGATTCCCGACGGGGAACATTTAGATGTCTGCATTTTCCGATCTGGGTGTTTGTTAAATTTATTCTGGTATTTATTTATTTATTTCTATGTATTAGAATCGTTGACTAACAACCATAACACGAGCATATAATTTGCTTACTTTGGGGTAAGATTTAATTTGTGTGAATTGTCCAGGGATATTTATTTATTTATTATTTTATTTATTTATGCAATTGTGAGTCAAACGGCTGAATTACATCTTAAAAAAAATTAAAATCGCAGGAGTGTGAAACTTACATTACTAGAGTGGTTTATCGACAAAAGTGATAACATACCCACAGTATATTATTACATATTGCACACCCAGAGAGTCTGCGTAATCTGTTGCGGAGACTCGGTAAGTTCGTATAGACATATCTCTAAAAACGAAGCTAATATAAATGCTAGTTAACATTTCGCGAGTTTAGGTTTACCTCATACATATGTATCGGTTGATTCACTTTCTGTACCCGTCGGTTATTCCAGGGGGTGATGGATGCGCATGGTTGGTTAGAGAGCTAATGCTTCACAAAGTGAGCCCTCCTCAGAGGACCGACTCCCGACATGACGATTGAGACATGCAATAAAATTCCAACTACCAATTTAATTAGGTTGATGTCACATACTATTAAAATTGTTTATGTCAATATTAATCTTAGGGTATGACATGATTTGCTATGTTTGTATCTCTACGAAGATGTACTAGGTGACAACGTAGATTCTGTAGCAGAAGTTTGCTATAGATTAGGTTTAGAAAAGGTTTTTTTCTGTACAATGGACGGTAGTCTTGTCTGAATGAGTAATGTCAAAAAAACATTTATATCTGCGTGTGCAAACCCACATGTATAAGTATCGCAAAGTAATGTCTTATCTAATTTAGTATAATAGACAATAAATAATATTTTTACTGTCCTAAGATTAAAGAAATAAACGGCGCACATTTTACGACCAAATCCAATATGACAACTGTTACGCGCCATTATTCGTGAGGAGAAAACTGTCAGTGTTTTGTGATTGATACTCAAAAGAAAACGTATTTAAGGCATATTTTATTACTGCCGTTGTATTAATCTTGTCTTATCGGAATAATTTATCGTCAGATTGTATTTCATACGAACGAACTTTGTATGTTCTGTTTGTGAAAGCCGTTTTAATAATTATATTAATCGTATTTACCGAGTGTAAAGGTTTTAATGTGTCTCGGTGTGCGTGCTGCTTAGAATTGGAAAGGAATTCGCATCTTCTCTAACAAAAACGCTGGTTTCAAGAGCTCTTGATACCCTATTTCGGGTTACATACATTCATCCACATTCGCATTGCATATCAGCTGTACTCCATATGAATTTTTACTTGAACATACATAATAAGTATGTTTTTTCATCACGATACAAAGGTTACTTACATGTATCCATGGTGCATGTATGATTATTTTGGCGCTATTTAAATAAAGAGATACAGCCGGACTTTTAGACATTAGTATTTCAACACAGTGCAATCACAAAAGTAATTGGAAACTTAAAGAAGTTTCCTTGGTAGAGAATTTTTAAGTAAAAATACTTATATAAATCCGCGACTCCAAGTATGAAAAGCTTAGCATTCTTAAACATGTTATGCGCCAACGAAATTCAGAAAAGTTTACGTTAAAAAAACTACGTTAGCATGCAAAGCCGTCGCAGAAAGTTGCTAAGTTCTCAACTTACTTTGAATTTACTGTTCAAGTAGTTCACAGGATGCTCATTTTATTAAATTCCCCGCGAGCTGTTCCTTTACCTTTCACTTTATGTCGAAAATGGAGTGGACTTAATGAAATTTGTATGTTTACTTTTTGCTAATTGTAAGTGGACTCGTGTAATGTACACATTTGTTTAGCAGTATTTCATTAAAAATAGTGATTAACAAAACGCATTAGTAGTTACCTACTATAAGAGGATCAGTGTAATGTATCTTAACATATACATATGTTGGTACTTTGGGAAGGCCTTTCGTGTTCCTCTGTAAAAAAAACCGACAAGTACGAGTATAAAACGATGACATTAATTTGTACAGTTTGTTTAATAATTTCAACTGAGTAAAAAATACTTTCGACTCTCTTTTCTTTGGAAAAATTTCTAAAATGTGTCGAGATGGTAAAAAATACCGCAATCGCTTCGATGTAAGAGTATGTCTAGAAGATTTTGAAGAGTGCCGTCATAGGTTTGCCCAGAAAATATGTTATGACCACCTGCCTAACAATAAAAACAATTTTTTCTTATAAGAACTGGGATATTCCTTCCTTGAAATAGATGAAAAAGTAGACATTCGTAGTGCATGTGCGATTTGTCTTTTTGATAATTGTCAGATATTAATTTGCCGAGTAGTTAGTGGTGGAAAGTCATGAAAATAGGCAAAAATTAAATATTCGAAAGTCTCTTTCCTTAAATGTCTTAGCGACCCTTAATGTTAGTCTAACAACTTTGTTTGAAAATATTTGTTTAATGACATAGAGGAGTCAAACGAGCCGTTGAAGCTTTCTATTGACTTGTGAAGCAGATGAACATCCACAGAACGAAATGCTATGCGAATGCGCGGCCTACCTTTACCACATTTCATCTAAAAGTTTACTAGAAATTCACAATCCATACAAATCACACTTTACGCCGCGCGGCGCCATGCCACTTCTTGCAGTGGTCTTCTGAGATGGGATCACTGAACAGATAGTAGTGCCGAGTGTGAAGCGAGCGAAGAGTAGCATGCAAGTGAGAAATAGAGAAAAAAGAGAAACAAGAGACACGACGTAGGTATTACACGGTTCTCAGTAGCTACTAGCTATACGTTCCGTACTTTTTGTGGTCTTATACACATCACCCCATAAAAATTGCCAGAGTATGTTTTTTCCGTAAGTCTCATAAGATTTCCTTTATAACCAGTAAACGCGTTTAAATATTTTGACGTAATTTCTTAATAACTTTGTGATTCGTCCATTTTCGTAGATTACGCTTAAAATGTCAAATTCTATTGAAATATCTAAATCTATCTATTGAATATAATCTGCATTTGTATTATATGTACGAATATACATTTTCTTAACCTGAAGCCTTCATGTTGTTTAGAGCGTCAATTTTTATATTAATCCGATAAGTTGTACTTAACGCATAATGCGGACTCTACTGTATCGAGTTCATATATTATAGTAAGGTACATTACAGCGAACTGGGTTTCTCTTGTTTTGATTTTACTCCTGCGTAATCTCTTTTAATTATTTGTTAATAATTTAGTATGTACATAAAAAGTTGAGTATAAATAAAATTTAGCAAGCTCTTTAAAGAAACTTTTAAACTAGTAGTTCGCCCTGAACCTCTGAGACCTCGCGAGGAACCAATAGATCCAACAATCCCAACTTCCACCATTCATAATTTGATACGAGTATATCACCAAGGGCTTACTGAATTAGCAATCGTATTCATTGTTTTGGTGTTAAAGAATAAAACATTGTTGCAAAACAAAACATTGTTATTTGTTACAACAATGTTTTGCTGCAGTCAGTTCAAGCCAGCAGTTAATTTTCTAGTCAGCAGTAATCAGCAGTCTAAGTCTAGTTAATTAATTTTATATTAATTTAATAAACAGTCTAGTTAATTTTTCAAACCCGAGAAATGAGATTCCTATTGAGATATATATTATGATGGCATATATTTTTATTAAGCGTCTCTAAAAAGAAGAAGTATATCAAATTTGTCTGTATGTTTTGTTAATTTTTCATGTTAATGTTGTATTTTCCCCGTGTTGCTGTTCCGGATTCGCTGAGTAAAATATTATACTAAGATCTAAATCTCTGCCAGGCAACTCGTAACTCGAGAGTGTCTTTTTCCGGTCCGGACGATAAGTTGACGGCTACAGGAAAGCGACGCACCTATCAAATCTATTATTTTATTACCACCAGAAAACCCGAGTACTTGTTAACTGATGTATCTCAAAAGCGAGGTACTCAAGTTATCGTCGTACAAACATACGAACATACAACTGCAACCCGATCTGAACAAATACACAAATAATTGTGGCAAAGAGAGCGCGTCAGGTTATGATATGGGAGATATCTTGCACCATAATTATGTAACAAATCTGTACATAAGGGCGCGCGTGCGGTCTTACTATTTTTGTGTCTTTAAAATGTACCCAATCATGTCAAATTAAATTTCGGTAGAAGTATTGCATGCTATTAAATACTCTGAATATGTAGGGGTGACGTAACGAAATAAGAGGAGCAAAAACTTTCAAAAAATAAGTCATCTAACCACCTCTCTGATTGACATGTTACCGTCATGAATGATACATTTATATAATACCTATACTAACATTATCTGACAAGCTTTCGTATGTTTACTTGTTATGTTTTTGACGTGACAACGTGTTAAATTAGGGTGTGGCTCGGAGTCACTTTTCAAAAAGTGTAACGCCCGCTCACGTCTGTTACGATGAGTCACCGAACGAGAGAGAGGCCCGCGGGACGGACGAATGCCTTGCGTCTCTCTCCCATATATTCTACCGAGAAAAAGACGTAGTGACATAAAATCTTCGCCCGTAAAACCGATTTTACAGGCAACCATTTTTAGCCTATAGACGTTTCCCGCACCGCTAAAAATATATATTTTTTTATTCTCCACCATCCCATAATGCAGGAGTTACCGTCCACTTAGAGTACTGGGCTCACCTAAATTAATGTAAATTATAAGAACTTTTATGGCAAGGTGTATACGAAACCAAACATAGTACAGAAACTATATTTAGTGTTCTGACTGAACAAGTATTCCCGGTGGTAAAATAATTCGGCGCTAGATGTACCTACAGCTTAGTTCACTCGGTACACCGGCCATCGGTTAATGCCGGTATTATTTACCTTGAGATGTTAATCCCTGGTAAAATATGACGGAACTTGAAATTCCTTTTCGGTGTATTGATCAAAGAAAATACCACTAGTGGATTAACCACATTCTGGGTTTTAAGTTATTAGTTAACATTTAGTATAATTTAACCAATAGTTTCTACTAAATGTTGTTTAGTTTAAACTTTAGACTAAAATAAAATGAAAGGAGAATTTGTAGAGCAAAAGCTGCAAAAAACTGCACGTGAATGAGTTATGGCCCGTTTGACATTTTGACTTTTACTCCTCCCCCACGGACGGAACCCCTTTACTAATGTATATAAAAAGTAGTATATTATATATCTCCCAATAAATATCCTCCCAAAATAGAGTTCTGAGGAAGGAACAAGCTACTTACGTGCCAAATTTTGTAGTGACTGGTTCAATAGATTCGGCATGAATCGCGGTCGAGGTACAGGTAATATGCCTAATTTTAAAAACGCTAGATTTTAACAGCCCTGCCCCAATTTTTTAACTATAATGTAACCAATTTGCCCTTCTACAGTTATATTTTAAGAAAAGATTTAAAGATTCGAGCGTGACCTATGGAAATGGGCGAATCACAAAGTTGTAAAAAAAACTTCACCTCAAAATATGTTTAAAACATTTAAACATATTTAAAAACTTTACGCGAACCTACAAAAGCATCAACAAAGAATGCGGAGGTGTATTTTGTTAATGAGCAACTTCTTGAAAACCCGCGAAGAAACAGAAGATGCTAATTTTTCCTTCAATAGGATTTAGTCTTCGTTTTTTTTTAGAATTAACAGACATAGAGCCACTCTCAGTATTAATAGGCCAACTCACCCACTATTACTTTTATAGCTTCCTACCCCAAATGTTCCGGAACGTTGGAACTTATAGGTTATGCTTTTGTACTTCGTTATAAATCCCAACTGTAATAGTATCATGAGTACCAAATATTGTTTGTATGTTACATATGTGTTAGAGTACTTAATTAACCGACTTTAAAAACGAGGAAGGTATGTTCCTCTCAAATACTTTTTTTAAATAAGTATTAGATACTGATTCCTGAACTGATTTTGGAAATCCTTTTTTTCTTTGAAAGAGCGTACTTTTGAGATGATTCCATTGCTGCCAGGTCTGGGTCTGACGATAGAAAGGGTTCCCTCAATCTTTCTCTAGGGAGAGAGACTGAGGGAAACGTCTAATTGATGTGCACCTATTGAAATCGAAGTAGATTTTTGCAGTTTTACTGTGTTTAAATTATTCAAAAATATATTCCTACCTAGTCGATATGAAAGTAAGGACGAAGCGCTACTATATTTAACTTAGATTTAAAAAGCATTTCGTATAAAAATAGTTTGAGACCCTGTCAAGTAATAGAAGTGTTTTACCTCAAGGATAATATTTATTAACTAGCAACAATGGCTGTTGTGGTTTACGTACGTGGGTATGGTTGGTAAATTATACGTAGTTATGGCAGATAACATTCACAAAGTTTGTAGCTGAGCCAGATGTCACTTTTGTAACACGTGACGTTATTATTGACCGACTTATTTTACGTGACCACTGGTCCCAGAGTTCTGTGCGGTAAATTATCGAGGTCCCTGTCCACCACATTACTTATTCTCGTCACCAAAATTACTTTTTCGTGTTGTGGTCTGGAGGGGAGGGTAGCCGGTAGACTTGCCCAACAAGCCTAGCATTCCGGCCTCAACACAGCGACGCACCTGTAACATCTATGGTGTACAAGATGAAATAGGCGTTTGCTGTGTCTCTTGATATACGAGTATATACTAATTAATCAACAAATCGGGAGACTTTTGCTAAATTGTAATAATTACCCTTCTGAGTATTAAAAATACTCAAAGTATATAGTTAACTGAAAAATATACAATTATGGACGTGTTTGTATGTGTATTGCGTGCGTACCTTTTTTTATGTTATAGGAAGGCAAACAAGTAGGCGGCTTTCTTGATGGTAAGAAATTCACGCCGCCTAGAAACACCAAAGATGTTAATGATGCGTTGCCAACCTGAGGTCAGGATGTTAGGCCTCGAGCAAAAAGGTATAGGTAAGGCGGTTGTACCAATCCGGGCGAGTCGCTGCGAAACTTGGTAGAGTTTCGCAGCGACTCGCTCGCTAGTCAGATGTCACAGTGTTAGCGACGATAAGCCTATGCTCGACTTTTACGAGCTGCCTGGCAAGAAAGGCAGATGGTCTATTCTACAAAAGAGCCCGGACCAACACTGGGAAAACCTACTACAAATATACTCATATACGTAAATGCCATGGTGGGGAGCGTCTTTATATAATTTTAGGGATAGGTATCGAAGGTACCAATTAGTAAATAGGTATTAGTTAGGTTGTAATAGTATAGCCGTCTCGTTAGCCAAGGAGTAAGCGTACACGGCCAAGCTCCACCGTCTAGTAATAAGGCTTCAATTAATTTTTCGACGAGGGCTGACATTTATCTGGGTCTGGGTGTTTATTATGTTTAATAACTAACTTAATTAATCATAACCGCCAAACTCACACCTACGAATGATATTACTCGTATCTCAATGTAACACCTTAAAATAATAAATGTATTTTATGTAAATGAAATGAACTTTCACGTTTGATTTATTTATTTCTATGATAAAAAATCAACAACATAAACTAAAAACATAGCACTGAGACAAAAGTAAGCTGAGCATTTGTGTAGGTCAGAATCAAAACCAGCAATCTGTATATGGACCTACACATTTGCCAATTGCGGATTTTTATTTTGTTAAAATTACAATAAGGTTTATTTAGCGATAATGATACGAAAATAGATTAAAAAAGAGAGACTAATGAAAAAGGGAAGGAAATTATAGTAATTATAAAAAACAATAGTGACATAAAATAATAGAGTAAGAATTACTTACATTAAGAATTCATAACATGAGAAACCACCCCTTCGCTTACTGATAATGAGCAAAGTGTGACATGTGTGCGTGTGTCTGTGTATGTGTTTAAGTAACATTAACGTTTTTTTATTACGCCATGTTTTCGGGAAATCTTGTTTCAGAAAGCATTCACAGAGAGTGCAAACAAGTCAGCGTCAGTAAAATGTTTATCAAATATACGCGGTTACCGGAGAGTTGCATTGTTAGACTGATATTTATAAGAACTAGTGGGCGCCCATTGGTCGAAATTATTAAAATATAATATTCAAATACTATTAAAGTTCTGTTGTTACATTTTTGATAAAAACGCCATCTTCATTTATGCTATACTAGTTCGACTATATTTATGCGCTATCTGTGATTTTTTATCGTTATCAATATTTTTGTTTCTGTGTGTCGAATGCACGGTAGTAGGTACGTGTAAAGTTTTATTGTTTGATTAAATGCACAATAAAATTGTTGAAAAATATTATCGTTCTGTACTTCTCCTACACATAAACTACAAGTGTGTCAAATTTTATACTCCTCCGTCCACGCAATTTTCGTAAAAAGGGCAAACGTTTTTGCTTAACGTATTAATAATGAATATAATAATGTGGAGGAATGTACAGCGTGTGCCTCGTGCTTTATGCGAAAGTCAAAAGTTTATTGGCAAGTTGTGGACAATCAATGGAACCAGTATAAATATCATTCATTTATAATTAAAAATACGTTTTTCAATGGACGGGAGTTTCTTATAAAAGTCCTTGTCGAGTTTAACATAAATGTCCCTGTCTTATATCACGAAGTTACAAATGTCACAAGCTTCTTAGAGTTTCATTGTAGCAAGTGTTAGTAAGTAACATACTTCGGGTTTATGACACTGCCTGACTAGTGTCCTGGTAACGTTCGACAATTGTAGCCAAAGTAATATAATGGCTTTATGCAATCAATGTCTTTTGTAGGCCCTATTGACGATCCTTTCCTCTTGACCAGCAAATCTTTATTTACACTTTTTTTAAGTATTAAATTACACTGACACCAAAATTTCTTTCAATCGCCTCTGGTCTAGCGGTCGATTCCCGGGTCGGGTAGTAAAAATTAGAAAGTGTATATTTTCAATTTTCTAATAAAATAAACGTTGCCCAGGATTAGATATGTGCCCGGTTGGCGATAGGTTTGCTATCACATTGTGGCACTTAGTGTCTTCGGCTAGTCGTGGGTGCCAATTGTGCTCTGCCAACCTTTTCGGGGATGTGGGCGTGATGATACTTACATACCGAAATTTCTAATTGAGGAAGTTGATTTTATAAGAGGGATATAGCTGTTCCGGTAAACTTCGTTCCACCCTTTCTGCTTAAAATTCAAAACTTAAAATGTTGTTATTCTAGTTTCCTGGCAGTTTACTTTTTTCTTATCTTTTAAACCTTTCCTGAACTTCCACAAATAATTTAAAACCAAAATTAGCCAAATCGGTCCAGCCATTCTCGAATTTTAGCAAGACGTGAACAGGAATTGATTTTTATATAAAAAATAGATTGTTTTTACGATAATCATTTGTTCTTGGGTTAACTAAATTCTAAACATAGTTCTAAGACAAATTTTCAACTTAATTTTGAAATGTTTTGCAGTCTTCAATAGACTTGTTCAGGATATATCCTTTTTGTAATCAGCATACAGCATGCAGTGGGTAACGAAAGGTAACGAGATAACCTGAACCAGCCACCTACGTCGTGGTTGTTCTCAATAAGAAATAATTTAAAATCTTTCATATTAACATGCAATTAAATGCTTTAAATATTTTAACTTTATAATTATCCTTTTCATTAAATATTACAATGGAAGCTGTTCAAGTTGCTATTGAAAACGTCAACCTTCAAATTAATTGACGTATTGAGGCCGTATTTAGTTCTTCTGAAAATGTATTAACAAAATTACTGATTGATGCTCGTCAGTCCGTAGTTTAAAACAGAACCACTTAAATCTCTGCAACAATATGGTTTGGCTGATATACTTAGCAAATAAGACTTGACATGTCGGAGTAAAATTCAGTGCAAATTGTATCTATTCTATACGAGTAATAAGACACACTTGTACTTGTCAAGTAATTAATTACAAATATTTTAATTAAATAAAATGTTGTATAAGCTTCTTTTCTAGAATTTTTGTTAGAACTCCACAACTTTTACAAACATAATTGCATTTTAGTATAAAAGTTTTTTTTCATAAATCAGAAATCGTATGTTTTTCGCTTGGACATAATATTATGTTTTATAAAGTTTTGATAATAACTGTTACCATTTACACGGCTTGTAAGTGTTTAAGTGCCGACTAGTTAGAGTCTCAGTTTTAGTATTTACTAAATATATAAGTAAATTACGTTGAAATATTAATGCATTATAGTAGTTCTTGTTTTTATTTTTAAAACTGAAGATTGGGTATTATTTTTGTATACATATAAAAAATAAACATATCTTCACGTCCATATCCCCGAAGTAGTAGACAGAGGCACAAAAAGGACACCCATGATTAGCCGAAGACACTAAGTCCCACAATGTGATAAATAGCAAGCAATGTCCCGGGCAACGTTTCTTTAATGAAAAAAAGTACACAATTTCTAATTTTTATTGCCCGACTCGGAGATCGAACCCGGGACCTCAGGAAGTCAAGTCCTATGCAGGACCGCTATAGCACAGAGACGATGCATTATTTTTTGTATATGAAGACTAGAAAATCGGTTCATGTATTTACTCAAAATCAGTTCCTAAAATCACTTTCGTTTCCTCTTAAATTGTTTTTACAAATGTGTATAAAAACACTATTTCTTTCATATTAAATTTTACAAAAAAAATAAAATGATGCAGTTACTACTAATTAACATTCCCCCTTAAGTTGCGTTTACAAGGTGGCGCTATTATATTAACAATATAATAATATAGTTTTTAAGTAACAGTAGAATTTCACCAAATGCCGTCAATAAAAATCCTTGAAAATTTCAAAGAGACAAAATAATTTATGTCTTTAAAAAATATAAGTAGGTAAATAATAGAAACAAAATAATGGCCATTTATTTAACGTTTCTGACGACGGTTGGTGCCTCGGGGACTAATTCTACCCATTGGTCGACGTCTTGTAAACTCAGATCCTGACATTTTGACATTACATAGGCTCTATCGAATTAAGTGTTGGCCATTTGCTTGACAACATGAAAGTCCTTAATCAAAAATATGTACAGCACGCATGCAAACTTTTTTAACATATAGCGTCACACAACAAAAAATTAACATAACTCCTAAGACATGGACTTATTCAACTTGAGACTTCAATAAGTCAAATGACATCAATCAGCTTGTTCGGTGTAAGTACGTTACATATCACAGTAATTGACGCCAGTAATACATTAAAATATATAAGCATTCTGAATATCAACGAATACATTAAGTATGCTATTTAAAGAACATTTACGATTTCGAGAATATTATTTATTAATTAATTAACAAAATTTTGTTAACGTTAAGCGTAATAGACACTATGTGTTTATTATAAAGACAGATTTTTAGTAAATGAATTAGTTATGGCTTTTACCTAATGCCACCGTACCGTTTTCATATCCAGAGTAATCAGCGAGTTGTAATTTTGTCTCTTATTAATATTAAGCACATTTTCTTAAAGCTTTCAACACGTCATGTTTTATTTTATCACTAATTTCGTAAATAAAATTTGGTGAATTTCGTAAACAAAATTTGGTGACCCTGACCTGTATCAGTAAGTCTAGAGGACATTCCGTTCGTCAATGGTCCGTTCATTTATATTTTATATTTTCAATAAAACCCTTATAATTTGTACGTGACGTAGCCAACTGTAGATGTTCACGCATCAATAGACTAGCGAGGGACGGAAAATTCTTTGTTTTAAAAATGTAGGCTGTCCACGTTGCATGTGTTTGCCTCTAATAAGGTTAGCCTCATGCATAATGGAGCCGGCCGGATTACCCCGGGCTCCGCATCGGACCACGTCAATATCTTATGATCCTGAGCTGGTACGTCTGCCCGGGCTACATTTTCAGTCATGTTCTGTATAATTTATACTCGAAAGCCAGCTTTGTACGTGGACTGTGTTTAATATTCGTTTTTATGTTTCGTGTATTTCGCGAGCTTTCGTCGATCTATTCGGCTTGTGCGGGCTCGAGATGCGAACGTTCTTTGCTATGTTGTACGAACAAATGTATTAACGTCGTTTATGTTGTATTAAGTTGATTTACTTGATTATAATGCGCCAGATTTTGTTTTAGTTATGTGGATAATTAATTCTTTAAATTAGTCGTGAGTTACATATCGTAACCACCTTGTCGGATTCGTACTACGGGTGCTACGGGCGTCAGATCTTGAAACTTAACAAAATGGCGGACACCTTTCAGATTTATTTAATAATTTTGAATACTTGAACATGAATATCAAACTACTTAAAAAAAAAACGCAAAGTAAGCAAGTTATATGCTTGTGTTATGCGTGTTAGTCAACGATGCTAATACATGGAAATGCTTAAATAGATACCTAAATAAATTGAATAAGCACCCAGACCAGGAATTGCAGATATCTAAATGTTTATCAATCATCAGAAATAAAGAAATTTGTAGTGAATAACATAAATTCATAAATATCTTATATACTCTTATTTTTTTAATACTAATGCTTCAAGATCCAAACCCGGGTCCCGTGGATGATGGAGTTGGACGTGTATCTCTCGATTAACGAGACGGTCGACTAATGAAATGTTCATTTTCTAAACAAACCAACGACTTCACCAGTCACACGAGGTTAGTATACAAGGCAGGTAAATCACAAACATGGAAGACTATGATTCTCAGTGAAGAGTAAAATAAAAATATATTTATTTATTTACATGAAATAACCTAAAATTGTTATAATTAAGTACATTACATTTACATTTACGTAAGTGTCCACCATACTCGTATTTGATGAACGAGAAAAATAATTCCATTCGGCAATAAAATTCCATGGCATAACTTTTCTGTCGTCAAGTTCTCTTGCAAGTTAAAGCAAGACTACGCCGTGGGAGTCTACACCGTACGAGGTACACACTAGCTATGAAGTTGGATGTTGACGTCGCTTAGAGCTTTAATGAAACTTTAAATAAGCGTAAGTTGTTTCACAATCAATTAGTACATTTCAGTAGTATTCTAAAAAATTCACTTGTTTTACCCCGTGTTGGTCCGGGCTCCTTTGCAGAATAGACTATCTGCCTTTCTTGCTAGGCAGCTCGTAAAAGGCGAGCATAGGCTTATCGTCACTAACACCGTTACATCTGACTAGGTGGTAGAGTTTGGCAGCGACTCGCCCGGATTGGTACCACCGCCTTACCTATTCCTACCGCCATAACGTCATGACGTGTTCCGGTTCGGAGGGTAAGGTAGCCGGTAAACTTACTTTTGGTTGAGGCCTAACATCCTGACCTCAGGTTGGCAACGCACCATTACCATGTTTGGTGTCTCTAGGCGGCGTGAATTTTTTACCATCAGGAAATCCGTCTGCTTGTTTGCCTTCCTATAACATAAAAAAAACTTACTTTTAAAGAGTGCGTAATTTGTAACGACTATTCTATGCAAAAACTAAATTTTATACCAGTTATACTTTCATAGACACAAACACGGACTAGACACAGAAAGAAAAATTGTTTTACAACACAAACTTTTTCATTCACGTTTATTTCCATAATTACATGAGTTTTCATCTCAATAAAACAATGACAGCTTTGCTTATTGTTTATTGATTTAACACATAATATAACACATTTATTACAACTTAAAAAGAACTCAATCATATTTTATTGAATCAGGCGTTACTTTGCGGAAATCCATTGTAATAAATTGTAAAGGCTTATTTTAGAACTCAATCAATTTTCATTAAAATTGTAGTATTGTAGTATTGTATTGTATTTCAGTAAAATTGTAAAAAAAAATCTGGGTGGGTAATTGTCAATTACCCACCCTGGAAGTATACTCTTTGCAACAAAAAAAATCGGAAAAATCTGTAGAACGTCAAACGTAATCGCACTTTAAAATACGTCTTATATACCTACACATACACTACAAATAAATACTTAACCTTTTACTTTTATTGTCGGTTAAATATAAAACGTGAAAATAAGACGTTACTGAATTCGATAAAACCTGACATAATTAAGAAAAACAAATGACATTTCTTATTAAATATCATAAGTGTACAAATTTCCATTCAATTTCAAATTATGACAGATTGAATCGGATGGAGCCACCAAATGTGGGTGGATGTTGATTGATTCAGTCTCAGCAGCAGGCCCGCCATCATCTGTACTCATTTATTGATGCTTTGACCGATCAGCCGTGCTAATCGCTTCTGCCCGACCTCCTCTCCGTTAACGTTCCGACCCCCGACAGAAATACGACGCATGCCTAATTGTACTACACTTACGGGTTAACGTCAAATTTCGGAATATCTGGTTCCTTCGGTATCACCCACTCTTACACCGCAACTTACAATGCAAACTTCATGCTCAGACTATAATAACTTTTTTATCATACCTATATAAAAAATCTTTTCTGGGGGAGTTCTGCCGAAGCTAATACTACATTTATTTTCAATAGAGAGCCATTAGGGTAATCTATAACCTAGGCCATAGAGTTTCCTTGAGAGAAAAATTCAAAGAAATCAAAATTCTAACTCTTGCATCCCAAATAATTTAATATATGTTCACAGAAATTCAAGTTCATTTAAAATAAATTTTGATATACACTGTGTCAATACAAGGAATAAATATAATCTTGCTGTGCATGTGCCTCGTCTCCACAGAGTAAGCCATTCTTTCATGGGTCAATGTATACAGTAACAAGTATTACAACAAACTTCCCAAAATTATATGAAAGAACAACAAAAAAACAACCCTATTAATAGATTTAAGAAATGTGTTAAATGTAAATTATAGAAATGGGTTATTACACTATTTCTGAATATTGAGCTAATGAGACCGCTTGGGATTAATTGCTCCTCACGCCAATCTCTTATAAACATAATGTATCGTTACATTAATTATTGTATACATATTTTAAAATAAGAAAAAAAAAGACAAGCCCGCTGAGTTTCTTGCCGGATCTTCTCAGTATGAGGCCGCGTTCCGATCCGGTATTAGATTTATTAATACATAGACGCTTCACAAGTGCCTCTTGTATGTTAACGTAAAATAAAGATATTTTGAATTTTAATTTGATTTTGTATAACAGGCATATCCTTTATATCCGAATATGAAACAAGAAAATTTTCTCTCTCCCACTCTCTTCATCTTCTTGACTGAGATAACTACAATAAAACCAAGCTCTAACAGAGCTATTTCCGCGATCGGAGTCCATATTGAATGCGATGTAAATGGGATTGTCAGTTAGTGCGACACAAACGCGCCGACTCCAACGGCGAACTGCAACATTTCTTAAATCCCACATTACGAGCTTTCAGGAATATTGAAGTACTGACTTTCTTTTACAACAATATAGAGATGTGATTTTCTGCGTTAGTTTCGCCGAAAATTTTGAATTATTAATATTATAATATCAAATTATATTGAATAATATCATGTTATGACTACGTTGTTAATAAGAGTGTATTTGGTCCCGTATTCTTTTTGCCGCTATGAAACTCGACAGCATGTTTGGTTTCTAATACTATATAATATAATACATAACTAGGACGAAGTGGATAGAAATATAACACTACGTATAAAACAAATATGGTGTCGTGGGACACCAGATAGGAAGGAAGTTCCTTCGACCTATGTAGAATCGACACAATTTATGAGTATGTACTATGCATTGGCGGGATGGAGTGAGGGAGAAAGAGATGTATTATTTAGAGGTCAATGAGTATTATACACTACTCAGTCACACAGCAACTGTCGCGCCTGCACACGTCTCATTTAACGGTTTTACTCCCCCGACTTTTTCTTGCGGTTTTTACTATCACATTTTTTTCAGTTCGGTCGCGCAGAAAAATCCCTATCCCCTCCAAGCCTGTCGTAAGGAACTTCGTTCCAACGAGGTTAATTTAACATTTAAAAGTAATGCTAAAAATCGTACAGAATGTCTTGATTTCACCGCACCGGATAGACATTCATACAACTTGAGTGTGTGGTTGTTCGTACTGTTAGGGTGTCCCCGCCGATAGTCTTAAAAAAACTAATTTTGGGAACTCACCAAGTTTATTCGTTATACTTTACACTTTAAAAGACTTTAACTACTTAGATCACACGACTCTGAGTATTTATCGAGGTTTAATTGTGGCGCGGTAATTACTCTCTCTCGAGTTCACCCTGTCCAGACCGGCGGGCAGAAACCAGGTCCGTTGCTGAACAGAGATTCCTCAAGGTTAAGTATTGACTGCCGGTGCATAGAAGATGCACGGCTTATATAGTAAATGAAATAGAAGAATCAGCGATTTTGGATTTGGTACTAGGGATGGGCTGTAACAGTACGTATTATAACGTAATTCAGTAACATATCTGGTGTAATCACGGCGAATCAATTATGGGTGAGTCGCGCGGCTGCGGGCCCGCTGTTTGTTCTGGTGCCGCTCCACTTGACAATTTTAATGGGTTTCAGTCCTCATTTAGGTTACCGTGCTCGCAATAAAACCTAATAATTCCTCTTTATAGCTCTTCAATGGTGCAAATACACGGTTATATGTTAGCCTTGATTTTTAGATGGAAACGATTACAACATGGTGGTTGTCCTTGCTCATTTGTACTTCCCGTGTAAATTTGTATGCTTTAAACACAGAACCTTATGTAATAATATTAATAGTTAAAACAAATGCGACAATTTGTGAAGAATTCAGTGACGTTTAAGGTCTTTAAAAATTACAATAAATATACACTTATGTTATTACGATTTAGTATCCCAATAATAATCATTTTAGCGACCATTAGCCAGCTCAATAATAAGCATCGAATTCTTGAATATCAAGGCATATTGTCGGAGGAGCGCCAAAGTAACTCTCCCACATGGCAATAGTTATACAAAGTTTAATATCTAGTTTTTGTGTATTTTATATCCTTAACTAATAGTTAATAGTTTTAACATTATTTCAAATGAAATAAAAAGAAAATTATTTATTTGCGGAGAACCTGTGCCTAGAATTTGTTACAAAATATTAATTTATACTAACATATTCTACTATGTTGTGGTAATAAAACATGTTATGAAAATGTATTAGAAATAATTACTATGTAATTTTGTAAAAAAAAGTGATTTGTCTACCATAATCTGACACCGTTTTCAAATCTAGCCACTTAGGAAAAGAAACGGCAAAATAGAATAAAAAGTAAAGAGTGCCAAAGGGCAAACATGATTTCTTCATAACAAAATTTACATCTATATAAAATATTTCATCATTCTTTTTTTTTTCTTTCTTTACAAAAATATATGTAATAAATGTTTTTTTTTCAACATTAACTCAAATAGCACCAATAAAAATCAGTTTAGAGGCAGTGAGATGATAGTTTCAGAACATTTTATTCCATTCTAGTTCCAATAAAGTGACAATTTAAAAAATAACGCACCAAATTGTACACAACAATTTATTTTATTAGTTTCAGCCAACCAGTTTCGCTGATGTAGCTTTGACTGGAGAATAAAAGAGTTATTTATAAATGTTTTGCATTGATTTAAGGTTATTAATAATTTTGTTATATTTGTGTACGAACGGTCAGGCAATTTGTATATGACGAATTAGGAACGTTCGTGGTGTTTTTAAAAAGTGTGATCATTGCTGACGCCACTGTTGTAGTTTCCATGATGATGACTCATTTTGGGTGTTCTCAAAAAAAAACTTCACAAGCACTTTTACACTCCGTTTATTTAACGGGCAGCATAACGACGTGCTGCCATTGGCGTGTGAATCGTGAATGCCTTATCGCTTACAGTGCAGCCGTATTTATAAGACTCGGCGCACGTGCAGGCACAGGTGTTTACAAGTCATTAGGCTAGTATTGAAATAACAATGATAACCTTAATTTCACATCGCAATCGACTCAAAGTAATCAACTGATGGTTTATAAACTAATTTTCTGGACATCATCAAATTATTTAACTTAATTATTCTAGTTTTTTAGAGGAACTAATGTGGTTGCGCCGACATATATGTTTTTGACATTAAGTGTTTGATTATACAGGGTTTTGGTTTAAAGCACCATAATTTTTACATTAATTCAAAAGTCTGAATTTTGTCTGAGTCTGAATTGTTAAAATATTACAATTACAA
>NJDD01004106.1:1683-78196 GCA_002245505.1 Calephelis nemesis
GTGTTCAGTTAGCTGAGTTCCAACATTTTTTCATTTTTCACTGGCCGGTACTTGCAGTTTCTCTTATGTTTTTTTATGATAACAGAAGGCAAACAAGCAGACGGATTTCTCGCCGCCTAGAGACACCAAATATGGTAATGGTGCGTCGCCAACCTGAAGTGAGATCGTGGGCCTAGAGCAAAAGTAATTTTACCGGCTACCTTACCATCCGAACCGGAACACGTCAACGCCAAGCATTGACGTTATGTATTGTGGTACCAATCCGGATGAGTCGCTGCGAACCTCTACCACCTAGAAGAATGTCACGGTGTTAGTGACGGTAAGCCAATGCTCGCCTTTTACGAGCTGCCTGGCAGAAAGGCAGATTGTCTATTCTGCAAAGGAGCCCGAACCAACGCGGGTATAATTTAAAACTTACTGGTGGTTGAGACATGTGTAACAACTTACTCGGATTGGAATCCCCCGCTTTACCTATTTCTACCTTTGTAATGACTATCATGTTCCGATCCGGAATGTAGTGCAGCCATTAGACTTTCATAATAGGCCAAACGCCTCGGCCTCAGGACAGCAACGCACCTAAGACAACTACGGTGTCTATAGGCCACTGTTATCTCATACCATTAGGAAAGCCGTGTGCATGTTAGCTGCTTCAAAGTTATTGATTAATCGAGTTATATAAAAGGCAGTCATTGTTGCGTTTTATATTTTTATTGAATTTGAAAATAAAGGTAATAAATTCNNAGTGGTGCTTGTCACACTTTAGCCGGGATGTAAAGCCTCTTATTTATACTTATGAAGTAAAAAACTAAAAATACACCCGATCAAGGGGCGCGTAAGTTTTATTATTAAGGGGGCTTCTGTCTAACAATTTACTTAGCGTAAATTAAAAGCGGAACTTAGCGTAAAATTTTATTTATGTTAGTATCGCTAATTTTCAATAAAAATATTAAAAAAATTATCGACAGTTCGCAAACACATAAATCGCTGAACTTGAGTCTAATACAAAATTCTACTTAAGACTTGTATAATAATAGGTAACCAGTATTTAATGGTTACCTATTATTTTTTTGGATATGTAATAATAGTACAAAGGTGACTTTTTTCCAAGTCAGAATGAATATTAGATAGGTACAAAATTGCACTCGTGTATTATGTAAAGACTGCTGATGATTATCTTACTTTTTTTTTTGAAAACGTTTTTCTTGTAATAACCATAATTTTATGAAATATATGTTACTTTAATGCTTAATCATGCCAAAATATTTTACCTCATTGTGGTGTGCGAATGATAGAAAAAAAGTATAAAAATGATATTTGAGCGTGAACCCATATCCCCGAAGAGGAGGCAGAGGTACAACCAGAGCACCCACGACTAGCTTAAGACACTAAGACCCACAATGTGATAGGTGACAATCACCAACCGGGCACTTATCGAATTTCCGAGCAACATTTTTTTTGGAAGTGGAAAACCCAAATTTTCTATTTGTAGCCCGACCCGGGATTCGAACGCGGGACCTCATGCAGTCAAGTCTAATACATGAACAGCTAGACCACAGGAGGCGAATGATATATTAAGGAAAAAAAATGTATTTGTTTGTTTGTTTTGATATGTATAAACTCCAACGTCTACGTGTTTATTTTATCAGACTAGTGGAATAATCCGATGGTCTAGATTTCTAGATTATTTCACCACCGGCTGATGATGTTACGAAATATATTCTAAACAAAATTTGTTGGTATTTAATATCACAAAATACGTTACATTTTTACGTAAATTATCTGTTAATCGTGTGAATTTTATTAGAAATGATATATATAGAAATGATATATATGAATATTCAAATAAAATATTGCAATATTGTTTGGGAAATTGAAATGTTCACATTCCAAAATTATGTAGTAGCAGTCTTGTCCATATCAACAGCAAATACTAAAAGATTTTTGTTTCAATATGTGGCTGTATGATACGCTAACACATTTGACAATAATGATGTGTGTTAAAAATAAATGTACTATTAGTATTGCATTTCTATATCGATGTTGTTTATATTAATATTTTCTTTTATCAAATCAATTGGAATCCTATAATATGTAAGAAGATGCTCCATACTGTTTTTGGAGCGAAATCACGAAAGCACTAACACACACAAAGATAGTCAGTTTTTTATCTTGCATATATTGAAATTGTACAATAAGCAATATATTTTTAAAAATGTTGAAAAATCTTTTCACGTTTCATAATTATTTTGATTAAGTTTGAATTTCTTACCATCGTGAAATTCATCTGCTTCTTTGCCTTTCAGTATAGTTTATATTAGTAGAGATTTGTTATATAGTAATATAGATAGTATATATATTAGAATATATATTCCACTTAGCTCTAGCGGCTAAAATACGGACGAAAACTCGGAAATATACGGGCAAAGAGAAAAAATGTCTTTTCCCTGAAAACTTAAGAAAACATACAATTAGACTTGTATACATATCGGCATATTAAATTAACTGTTTCTGATATAATAATACTTAATGAATTTCATTAGTGTATGAGAATATTGTTATATCAGAGCATACTAAATTTGATTTTAATTAAAAGTGTGGTTGTTTATTTAAATTAAAAGTTATGTTATTTTTGTATGGCTGAAGAAATTAAATGTTCTAACAAATTTTGCGTGGCAGGGATGTAAAGAACCCATCGCCAGCTAATCTGCTAGTGGTTGTGTTGGAATTTGAAGTGTAGAGTAGACGGTAACCTTACCCACGAAAGATGTTCGACATTCTAGCTTCAAGCTGGTTAACGATCGATAACTTCTTAGGTGTCTAAAAGCGAATCATATTGGTTGTATCATTAACACTGTAACTATTAATATTATTTTAGTTTTCAATCTAGCTGAACCGACAGGTCCTGTCCTAACAATGAATAATGTTTTAAAATATATGTAAACCTTATCCTGAGAATATCTAACACAATAAAATAAGTATATTTTTACCTTTATCCCCCAGAGGTAGCCCGAGTTTGTAACTCTAGACACTCACGACTAGGAGAAGACATTAATTCCCATAATTTGATAAGTAATAGGCAACTTATCGTTGGGCATACATCGTAATATAATACAATAAAATACGTGTCACAAAAAAGTACTGAGCTCTTTCACTTTCATCGTGCACGCGTGATGGGGTACCCAAAGAGAAAGAGATACCTATTCCTGCCACCATAATGTCCTATGCTTGTCGTTACCACCTTTGGTGTCTCTAGGTGGCGTGAATTTCTTACCATAAGGAAATCCGTATGCTTGTTTGCCTTCCATTATCATAAAAATAAATAATTAAAATAAGATTCATTTTTATATAGAACACTCCAAAGAGATTCATTTTTATAAAGAAAATAGATATGTGTGACTTATGGTTTCCAAAGAATCTCCTTAAAGCTTTAAGGCTTAAGTCCGGATAGCAAATGCCTTTCATTTTCCAAAATCCTTTTTGCTACACACTCATGTTAGTTACTTAATATTTGTCCCTACTTCGTGTGTGCTCTATGGTTTCCTATCAGTAGTCAAACATATTAACACTTAACCTATTAATAATATATAAAATAATAGTAATTAATTGTAAAAGTGATTTATTTACTAAATAATACCTTAGGCCAATTTCAATTAAAATTATATTTTAGCAACGTATAAAAGTACGATTACTTGCTATGACAGTACTTTCATAACGTCTTGTATAATGTAATATAATAAATAACACTTTTTGTAAAACCTATATAATTTTTTAGTGGGTGCAGCATGCCTATATGTGTTGTAATTTTTAAGTTATACAATAAAAAAGTCATAAACCTACATATGGAGATTGGACTATTACTATAAATGTTTCAATGTCAGCAACGGTACCTTTGTTGGATAAACAATTTTTTTATTTGATTGACGGAACTATTTCGCGCGGAAGTGAACTTTATATAGTTTAAACAGAATTATCATAAATTGTCGCCCCATTTCCGGCAACTGAGATTGGAACCTAAAAGTTTACACATATTGTAGTATTGTTTGTCAATAATAACGTCTATATTATCATAAATAAATGGTAGATAAAACTATTTAAAAATAGACTGCAGACCTGAAGTTTGATTTGCTTTGACATTAGGAAGTGTAGTTTAAACATACATAATTCTTTGAAATTGGTATAGTAGTAGTTCCATAATTTATTAGAATCGTTATATGATTTTTATATTTAACAATAATTTACTATATCAAGAGCAGTCGCTTGATGTAACAAAAAAAATTTTGTCACTTTACACAGGGCTCTATCCTAGGACCACTCTTATATGTCGTCTGTATCGATGACTTTTTGTGAAGTATTTTTTAAAAAAAAAATATATCAATCAACGAAGTTTAAACGAAAGAAATTGCCTTTCATTTATGAAAGAAATGTCTTACTTTAGCCTGAGAATAGAATATGTTCAATCTTTACATATTATAAGGACAAATTATAGATGACAAATACAATTAATATTCTTAGCATTCTTGCCTATTTGTTTATAGCGGTATTACGAGAAATTACTAAATTTTATGTAGTCAAAGCTAACACTACTTTAAAAACTACTTTTTATTCAAGATATGTTACTGAAAACCTAATTAACTATAAGTGGAGATTACTTCAATTCAATTGACAACAAACATTGAAATAAAATAAGATCTCCGCTTTCTTTTACTGTACATTAAATAAAATAATATCAAATAATGTAAATTAAATAATGTAAAATACATACATATATATATAATCTATAAGATTCAATAATATGTAATATCTAAACGCTGTAATTTATTTTAATTTATGAAAATAGTTCTGATGCAATAAGGTAAAGGGCGGGCATCATCACATAATTGTTATTATGCACAGGGAAACCAGAAGCAAAAACAATCGATAGAGGCTTTTTATTGATACTGAATATTGATAAAAGACCTTCCTTTTTGTTATTGTCTTTTGTATGTGATCATCCCATCGCTTCTGAACTAATGGAAGCATGGACCAATTTTGCTATTTTTTGTGTTGGTTATTCCCAGGAGAAGGCTTTTATGAAGAAAAAATTGGATTAATCGCAGGAAAAATGGGAAAAACAATACTTTGGTTTTGTCTATGCAAACTGTCAGTAGCTATCAATGTCAAGTGGCTAGTTTATAATGTAAAAGACGCAGGGAAGTATAGTTTATTTTAAATTGCGGTAATTTTCATGTCTCCATCATTAAGGAAACAATGTTACATAATAATTTATGTGATAAAGCGACAATTACTGATAATCTATTTATTGTTTATAATGTACGCGTATCTTCTCCGATCAACTGGTATAGCTAGATTAAATGTGAAAATTTCACAGTATGTGAAAGTATTTGAGTTTTAGGTATTTTTGACTATCGCTTTTCGATGAAACATTAAAAAAAACTTTATGGAATTCATGTATCTGTACATATTGTTAAAAACAACAGGTTAAATGTTAATGAGACTTCTCTGAGCCCTATTTTTTTAATTCTTTTTTGTTTGGCATATTTTACTGGCCGTCATTCCGGATCTAATGAGCTATCGCACATAATTTTAAGAGTAGTATCTCTATTTTGTACCATTTTCAACTTTTCGACTAGACTAATTAAAGTACGTATTTAAAAGAACAGGGAAAACTTTTTTAGTTTAATTATATGCCTTGCTAAAGATGTAAAGATAGAAAACACTGTTTTCTTCAGATCACTTGCATGCTGTTACATAATCTACTTCATTACTGTCGATCAATGGATCTCACATTACCTACATTGTTAGATGTAATTGTCTATACCTACAACCTTGGCGCGTGTACATCTTTACTCCGGTTAGCGCTGTCAAATTATAAGTAGAGTTTTGGCGCCATCGAGAGAAATGCTGGTCGATGCTTTTTCTTAATTATTGAATTTCGTGTTGATATCGAGTAAAATTAGTCAATTTTGGTGGCATTTTCTACAATTTTGTTCAGTGAAAGTTCACAAATGAAATAATCGTAAAGAAATTAGCGTATCGTGTATTTCCTCGTTGCCGCCAAGACTCATTACATGAGCTTGAGTAATGAGGCCACTGCTTTACCCAAGAGCCTGACATGACTTACTGACGACTTATGATGAATGACTAATTATAATTGATTGAAATTTTATGCAATTTTTTACTTGACTAATGGCAAAATACTAACGTGTAGACCAAAACCTAAAGCAAAGTAAAGTATCTTCACGCCCTTATCCCCGAAGAGGTAGGCAGAGGCACAACCAGGGCACCCACGACTAGCCGAAGATACTAAGTCCCACAATGTGATAGGTGGCAAGCCTATCGCCAACCGGGCACATTTCCAATCCCGACCAACATTTTTTTTTTAATTAGGAAATTGAAAAAATCCAAATTTCTTTTTGTTGGCCGACCTGGGATTCGAACCCGGGACCTCATGCAGTCAAGTCCAACACCCGGACCGCTACACCACAGAGGCGACAACCTAACGCAACCTAAAGCACGAAACCTAAAGCAAGAAAAAGAAAAATTATATGTACATATACATTAACTTTGTAGAGTTAACTTTTTACCTTAAAATTTCTTAGAGATACATAACAATTCCACAATATAACAAGGTGTTTTTTTGCATCTTTAATATATTTTTATTTTATGTAAATAACATAATGTATACGCTACATACACTGTTATACAGGAAATGTATATTTCACGGTTATGTGATCTATGATGATTAATGATATTATTACGCTATCTAATTGTACAAGCTCATCTATGGCACCAGTAACTTCTTACATTATAATACACATATAATACAATGATGTAAAATAATCGCCTCTGTGGTCCAGCGGCTCAGTTGTTGGACTTGATTGCTTGAGGACCTCAAGCAATCAAGTCCAACAACTGAGACCGGTTCGAATCTCGGGTCGGGCAACAAAAAGAAAATAGGGGTTTTCCCATTTTCTAATACAAAAAAATGTTGCTCGGGATTGGAAATGTGTCCGATTGGCGATAGGCTTGCCATCTATGACATTGTGGGACTTAGTGTCTTCGGCTAGTCGTGGGTGCCCTGGTTGTGCCTGTGCCTACCTTGGGATATGGGTGTGAAAATGCTTTTTTTTTGCTTTTTCTAAGTAAAATAGAAAAAGTATAAGAAAATAAAATAAAAAAAATACAATAATATACAAATAAAGGCTAACTGCTTTCCTACCACACAACGTTTAAGAGACGAGGGTCGGCTCGTTCGTAGCGTACTAACACCGTAAACCTAGGTGATAGAGATATACAATTTTTAGCTTTGGAAGTATCAACTTGGTGCCTTTTCTTGCCACCAAATTGTCAGTGCTCACCACTGTGATGTTCCGATCTATATGGATTTTCACGCAGCCGTAATAAACCAAACTCAGGATGGCAATGCACCATTGTCAAATAAGATGTCTGAAATCTACGTATATTTCTTACGTAAAGAAATTCATCTAGTTATTTGTCCTCCCATATCATAAAAAATCTGACCGACATGTATATAATTACAGTAATAACAGACGACCGTTGATTGTATAACAAATGAGCATAATATATTAAATAACATTGCATTGCCTCGTTGGCAGAGCGTAAACGCCTCACTCCACCGAACGTGACCGTAAGCCAAACGCAAGACTTGGGTTTGATTCCCGATGGGTGCAAGTATTAGTGTGATGAACATCTAGGCGGAGGGTATGGTGATCGGTGAACATTCCGAACTGGCCTAACACCTTTGCAACAAGACATGGACACTCTTACAACATTTTATGTATATAGGCCTCGGTTATCTCATACCATCAGGAGAGCCTACTTGTTTGCTGTCTTATCAAGTAAAGTTATCGCCTGTGTGGTCTAGCGGTTCAGTTGTCGGACTTAACTGCATTAGGTCCGGGTTCAATTCTCGGGTCGGGCAACAAAAAGAAAATTGGGTTTTTAAAAATTTTCTAATAAAAAAAAACGATTGGATATGTGCCCGGTTGGCGATAGGCTTGCCACCTATGACATTGTGGGAATTAGTGTCTTCGGCTAGTCGTAGGTGCCCTGGTTGTGCCTCTGCCTAATTCTTCGAGGATATGGGCGTGAACATACTTACTTACTTATCAAGTAAAGAAATTGTTCGTTTGACACGTTTTCGATGTATATCATTGGAATTTTTATGTCAGTGGTCTTATTATCTGAAGGCAAACATAACTTGGATGGATAGACTCCTAATGATGCCAACACACCAAAGATGTTAATAGACCATTTTAAGGTTTCTTACGTAAATAAGTTTCTAGGTAATGCTACCCTCCAAACCGTGTTGGTGCATCACCAACTTTAGGATTATCATGTAATGTACTTAAGTTTCTGATGATTCACACTATTGTCGGTGTTTCATCCTTCAAGTCAACAATATACGTGCTTAATTCAAGAGTTAGAGTTATTTTTTGATAACGACTAGCTAGTATTTTCCATTATTACATAATTCTATGTGTGATTTGTATGCATACGTTCTTTATCTCGCATTTATTTTTTTCTTATTATAGGTATGAGGTCAAACATGATATTTATTGAAGCTTAATTTGGTGTCTAACTTTCTGCCATTTTTAACATTCTGTCCGTTTTTTACAGGTAAATAAAATGTAGCTTGAAAGTCTATTTGGATTTATGGTAAGTGACTTAAGATTTAAGAAACCTTAAAAATCTTTTAATTAGTATTTGACTTTGTGATCTGCAAAAAACCAACTTCTATTTTAATAATACTTCGTTTCGGTAAAGTTTTAAATACGTATTATTAATTACGGCTCAACGAAAAATGTCACACGCAAACACAGAAAAGTACATACTCCCGCTTTTCAAAGTCGGTTGCTACAATAACGTAATTTAGGTATGGAGTTCTTTAACGTAAAAACAAATCCAATTACGTTTTTCGTATTCAAGATAACATGATATTTTTCAAATTAAATGTATGAGAATAGATGAAGTTAATGTGAATATTACACAAAATTGCACAATATTTAAAATACAAAGGTCGAGAGGTCCTCGGTGCTTTAATTAATAAACAAACTTATCTTCAGTCCTTCAAAATAAAAAAGTACGAAGATACACCTGCGTCAAAATCATCTTCTGAGGTTCTACAAATAACATGAAGATACTCATAGATGTTAACCAATTTAAAAGAAATGCAATTTTGATTTCAAGTTAGATTTTTACTCTTCAAGAACACACTAACCGTCTTGTTAATAAATTTTTTTTTATGATATTGGAAGGCAAACAACCAGATGGATTTCCTGATGGTAAGAAATTCACGCCGCCTAGAGACACCAAAGGTGGTAATGGTGTGTTACATACCTGAGGCCGGGATGTTAGGCCTCGAGCAAAAATAAGTTTAACGGCTAATGACGTTATGGCAGGAATAGGTAAGGCGGTGGTACCAATCCAAGTGAATCGCTACGAAACTGTACCACCTAGTCAGATGTCACGGTGTTAGTGACGGGCCTATGCTCGTCTTTTACGAGCTGTCTGGCTGGAAGGCAGATGGTCTGTTCTGCAAAAGGAGCCCGGACCAACACGGGGCCTAAATTAAACTACTCGAAGGTTTTAGGTTGACATGTCTGTTCCGGCTTCGCCCGGATGTTATTTTTTTATCATAAATTGAGATGTAAGCACTTAAATGTCACATCAAACTGCACACGGTGTGCAAATTTGATTGAAATCGATTAAATAGTTTAGGAGTCCATCGCAGACAAACAACGTAACGCGTAATTCATATATTACACTGTAATATTACTATAATATCAATATAAACTGTGCAGTATTTTAGTCTATTTTTATCTAAAATAGTAGTAGTAAACGTGGAGGAAGCTATACAGGTCTGCAGAAATTGTAATTCTTTACATTTTGCATTGGAAAAAAATAGCCTACTAAGGCAGTTGGAGTGAAGATGTAATATGTATGTAGTATGTATACGACACTTAAGACACATAAGATATATTATCAGATAGATAGATATTGTATCAGCGGGAAAATGCTTTATTTTTTCTGTTAATAGACGCCATAGTTTTAAAATGTCAAAAAAATGTTCAAACTTTTCGAAACGCAGAAAACTATCTTTCCCTAAATAAGTTAATGTTCTTGTCGCCTATACAAAACAGCCTTTCATCCTTTTGTGCTTAATGTTCTATTTTGTTTATTCGATTGCTTGTACTGTAAAGGGGCTAATACACTTACCATGTAGAGGTCGCCATATCGACACACTTTCCAGAAGCCCTTGATGCTGGCGAGCATGTTGCGCGTGCGCCGCCCGTTGAACCGCGCCGCTGCCACACGCCTGCAATGAATATTGTCTTAGTTTTTAACCGACTTTAAAATTAGGAGGTTATTATTTTGACATTTTTTTTGTATAAGTTGTCTATCAAGCAGACAGATTTTTTCAATGATAAGAAATGCATTTCGGCTAAAGGCACTAAAGGTTTTAATAGTGTTTAAAAATAAGTTATCGGATCTTCTCCAGCCCAAACCGCAACAAGAGAGTGGCGCTTACGTGGTAGGACCATACTTGACCAATATGGCATAGTTCTTACAGGAGCTTTTAAGTACCTACTTAGTTGAATCGTAGGCTAGACGGTTCGTTACCAACTTAGGGATGATAATTTTTCTAAAATTTTCCTTTCATCCTACCGTGAATACAGGAAAATTTAAGCGGGAAATATACCTATTATAAATAGACTATCTTTACAGTTGGTACATAATGTCTTTGCATGTCAGGTATTGTTATCGGTTAACAGTTATCGAATATTGATTGGAGAAATTTTGAGATCCATTTTTGAGATTATGCGGAACGTCATCTGGACGGTAATATCCCTGTCAAGATAGCAGCATGTTGTTATAAAATGGTACTTTCTAGTACATCTTGCTACGTAGTTTGTGTACAAACATTGTTTGTGGACAATACAGTCGAAACAATGTGGAGGATTTGATATTTTTTTATTTTTTGAGTTGGTTAACAAACAGTACATAAATAATAGGAAAATTAAAAAGTTTTAGTATCTAAACTACCTCTTTCATCGTACTTCTAATATTGATATAAATTGAAAAAGTATAATGATTATAATAAATTGATAAATTATAATGTTCGATGGCCCCCGACGAAAAAATTCAAACTAAAATTATTAGCTGTAACTCAAATAGTGGTTCTATTCGGATCATGACAAATTTTCAAAAAAAAATGGTAAAATCGAAATTGGCCGAATATGCAAAAAAAACGACAATAAAACCTAGTCGAATTTAGAACCTAGTTTTGTGCAGTTGCTTAATAGATAAATTTGTGCATGCAAAGTTTTTTAAATTATATTATTGTTACGTATTGCATACAAAATGCAGCACCAAAACGAGCGCTATAAACATATTTTGTTTTTTTGTCTGTTCACGTTTCACGCAAAAACTACTGAACAGATTATTACTAAATTTTGTGTAGTTTTTTTAAAATCATTATTCGCTCTGTTTTTTTTAATGTACAGTAGCAAGGTATAGTCGTTTTTAATAGCAGCCACGTTGGCAGAGGGGTTAGCGTACTCCTCCACCGACCAACCACGATGCTCGGGTTTAATTTTCAGCAGGAGCAAGTATTTGGTATTATTACTGATGAAGATAGACGTCTATAATTCCGGGTTTGGAGTTTTTTCCATTTATTTCGATGTATTAATATATGTATTTTTCTATTTATAGCACTCAAGCATATAATTAATTTCCTTACTATTGGGATTACATCAATTTGTGTAATTTCTCCAGAAATATTTATCTATTAATAAATAAATACACCTGGACAAATCACACAAATTGAATCTAACCCCAAAGTAAGCAAATTATATGCTTGTGTTATGGGTGTTAGTCAACGATACTATTACATATAAATACTTAAATAGATATCAGAATAAATTTAATAAACGCCCAGACCCGGAAAAGCAGACATCTAAATGTTCATCACACAAATTCCCGCCCACGTCGGGAATCGAACCCGAGCCTCGCGGTTGGTCGATGTAGTTAGGCGTGTACGCTAGCCACTCGACCAACGAGGCGGTCAATTATTAAAGGGATATGTTCAAGCACTTCAAATCACTGACATGAAAATGATTAAATTATTTAGCAATATATCTAATATGTAAAGATTTTAGTTTATGTGAAATAGCTGATAGGTTAACAAAGCCCATAAATTCAAATAGATTTGCTCTCTATCAGTGTGGGTCTTAGAAGTACCTTCAGCTAATCTAATCGTATGTGCCTGGTCGTACCTCTGCCTACCTCTACGGGGATACGGGTCTGAAGATGCTTTCTTAAATGTATTTGAACAAATACCTCTGAATTTATTAGTGCTATTTTCAGCTAATCTAATCGTATGTGCCTGGTGGTAACTCAGCCTACCTCTACGGGGATACGGGTGTGAAGATGCTTTCTTAAATGTATTTGAACAAATTCTTGAATCTATTAGTGCCAAAAATCTTACGAAAGGTGATCGCTGGCTTATGTTTAAGAAGATAAGAGAACCAATGATTTCTGTTTGAAGTATGATCTAGACCAGACAAGGGATTAGGCCAGAGTAATAATGATTATTGTAGCATTGACTTAGTGTCTTCGGCTAGTCGTGGGTGCCCTGGTTGTGCCTCTGCCAACCTCTTCGGGGATATGAGCGTGAAGCATTGAAGTATTAGCAAAAATACCTTTTATTTGTAAAACGAATGATTAGTTACGAAACTTACACCCTACAAACCTTATCTTGTTTTAATACTTATAGATAACTAATAAGTTTTAAAATCTTGACAAACTTTATAAATATGTAATTAGGAAATAAACATGTAACTGTTATTTAACTAATTACCCTGTTTACGAAGTTAGATTCCGGCTAACAGATGATTGTTATGCCTTTCTGAAGGTTAACCTCATAATCAGCGGGTAATGATCGGTTCGGTCATAATTAATCAAGATTCTAAGAGCCTAATTCAAAATCGTCTAACTGAAGAGTTCTCTACTTATTTGCATTCCCATTATTATTTTTCTGCGGCATTGGTTCTTGGTTTTATTGAAAATAGGTCAAATCCTTTCCTTTTTTTGTCATGGCTAAGACAGCAATCGCTTCTGTGGTCTAGCGGCCCGGCGTCAAGCTTGACTTCTTGAGGTCCTGAGTTCGATCCCCGGGTCGGGCAACAAAAAAAATTAATATAATATATATTTTCAATTTTGTAATAAAATTAACGTTGCACGGGATTTGAAATGTGCCTGGTTGGCGATATGGCAAGCCTATCACATTGTGGGACTTAGCGTCTTCGGATAGCCGTGGGTGCCCAGGTTGTGCCTCTGCCTGCCCTTTTGGGGATATGGGCGTGAGGATATTTTTTAATAAGACAGCGAACAAGCACACGCCTTCTTGATGGTATGAGACAACCGTGGAATAAAGACATGATATATGTTACAGGGGCTTCACAGGTAACCGGGAATTTAGGCCTATTGTGCAAGTCTACCCTATCCTCCGTATCAGAATGTGACATCATCATTATAGGAGCAGGAGTATTTAAGGCGGTGAATTCTTTCGGACAAGTTGTAGCACAGCAGTCTCTCCAGTGGTCTTATTGGTAACCCGTTCAATCAATTCCTACCATAAAGATCTAAGAGAAAAACGAAGGATCTTGTCTTAAACGTTGTGTATAAAACTTTTTATTTGATTTTTTGACAACTTGTCCGGATTTGTTTTACCGCCTTAGCTATTCTTGCCGCAATAACGTCGGTGCTCACCAGTCCAGTTCCGATTTAACTAGTACACTTCCCAATGTAAGAAACTTAGACTTGCGCTTTTTATCAGGTTGGCTATCAAACCATTATTACCGATGGTGTTTTAAAACGATTTGTTTGTTTGCGTTCTTTTTTGTCAACAATGGTAGCTTGGAAAAAGGTAATTTTAACCTTACTGCTTTAGAAAACCGGTACGAAATGAGAAAGAAATCTGGAATGTCGTGTTATTTTATAATACCAACACATAATTATGGTTATATAAACAAAATAGTTGCCTGCGGATTTACTTAAAAGTATCTTGACGCGATCTTCCCCTGTTTCTTCAAGTACAACCAGGATATCTACGATTAACCAAAGGAACTTAGTCCTTCAATGTCCCAAACCACAAAGTTGCAAATGTCGGGCTGTGAGTTCCCTCGTAGCGAGTCCATCTGCGTTTCTAATAGGAGAACTAAACATACAACCAGTGTTTCTAATAGGAAAGCCTCTTTTACCAGCGCCTAATGATTTTATGACATTTAGACATTAGTTTATAGGGAAAGTGGGAGACATTAGTTTATAGGGAAAGTGGGAGACATTACTTTCTCTAGACTCTATTTTTTTTACAAACGAATACCAAAAAAAAACGATCCACATAATCAACATAAAGTTAATTTCAATAAATCAGAACGCGCCATTACAACAAAGGCGTAGTACCCGACCCGTTAACGCTTCATCTCACTCTGTCAGTATCGGAAATATGCGAGGGACAAACTCAGCATTCGTTTGTTAAAATAAATAGACTATAGTATAATACTGGTTATACTCGAGCAATTAACTTGGTCCGAACAAACTTCTAGTCTTGTTTTTTTTATATTATTTAACAGCCAAGAAGCTGGAAACTGTCCAAAAAGTATTTTTTTTTATGTTATAATAAGGCAAACAAGCAACAAACCTTACCCTCCGAACCGGAACACGTCATGACGCTATGGCGGCAGGAATAGGTAAGGCGGTGGTACCAATCCGGGCGAGTCACTGCGAAACTCTACCACCTAGTTAGATGTCACGGTGTTAGTGACGGCAAGCCTATGCTCGCCTTTTACGATCTGCCTGGCACAGGAAGGCAGATGGTCTATTCTACAAAGGAGCCCGGACCAACACGGGGAAAACCATGACACAACCATCGCACCTAAGAGGCGTTGCTTTACGGCCGGGATCTTAGACCACGGGTATGTGTTCCCCACACATATGTATATATATGTGTGGGTATCCTTGTCCCTTCCCCTCGGAGCGGTGAACGACAATGATCAAAACTGACGCTAAAGCCGAATTATAACTGCCTCGCAGCTCACCTAGTTGTGAACGACTGCACTAGTTTCACAATCCCAGTACATGAAAAAATTACCAACAACACACGATGGGGTCGTCACATCCCGGCACCTCAAATTCTCCTATCACTGTCACTGATATGAATATCCTACTAGTCCTACTAATATTATAAATACGAAAGTTTGTAAGAATGTGTGTATGTTTGTTACACTTTCACGCTCAATGGTTTAACGGATTTGTTTGAAATATGACAGATAGATTGTGACCTGGATTAACATATAGGCTACTTTTAATCTAGATAGCACAACGGGTTACTGTGAAAACGCGGGTGAAGCCGCAGGCAACAGCTAGTAATATGTAAAGTCTCCGCACTACAAAGAAACAACAAAACAAAATAGTGTTTGCACGTTTATTCCATTATGCGCGTTATAAAGTAATTTATATCACGTTTCCCATATTGTTTCTATAATAATACGATTGTGTGCCTATTCATTACGTTATGTGACATTTATCGTTAATTCAGTTATACTAAACAACCGTGAAGCAACCGTTTTGAAGCAGATAGATTTTACTCTTGAATGCATGCTATACTATGGCGACACATTTTTTGTTACAGTTTCCCTGATGGTATTAACGTTACCTATTAACACCGTAGATGTAACTGGTGCGCCGCTTAATTATGGTCATTAGTCTACTGGCTACCTTCAGCACGGAATACAACAATGTCCAGCGCTGTAGTGATAGAAATGGATAAGGCGGTGGTCCGCACTTTCCCACTTAGTGGCATGGTGGAACATGGGTGAAACTTTTTTTTCCTATTAGAAACTTTTGATGAGCCTCTTACTCTACGGTACAGTCTAGACCACCTAGGCTATTTTAAATATTAAGGTCAAGTGCTTTCCTACCAACATATTGTAAAAGACAAGCAGCAGCAGGGTTACTCTTGAATCTCGACATCATGCGAATTGGAAACGTTGTACAAATGTGAATATTGTATTTTTTTACAAAAAAAATAAGTAGACTTTAATAAAATTATTACGTTCTTAAAAAATCGCTTACTGTACCTACTACGTTAAGTGCTAATATGTTAAGTGCTAACCGACTCGGCGAACTTCGTATCGTTTGACATTAACAGCTTCTAGCCGTTTGTATTTATTAAATCTTTATCTTACCCATTTTCCCTGATTTTTTCTAGTTTTTCTTTTCCAAAGAACCTTCTCCTGACAATTACCTACACAACAAAAAAGAATTAGCAAAATTGTTTCATCCGTTGATACGTGGTGCGATGACCACGCGAAATGGTGATTTATTTTTTGTATGTATAGATTTTTATTTAGGATATAGCATTAGCAATAGCACTGACATTATATTGTCAAAAAAGACCATGATCGTAATCCAGCCAAGTCGCTTTAGGATTTTACAACCTAGTTTAATCGAGTCCGCATTAGTGGGCTTATACAGCAATCTAAATTAGTAGGTTATAACACTTGCAGGCGATAAGGTCATCACATCTCTGCGCTAAAAACAGTGCAAATGGAAATTTTGGATTTTTTGTGGAAATTTCCTATGAGTGCATAAAGAAAAAGTTTGAGAACCGCTGACCTACCAGAATAAATTACGTTTTAATTATGGTAATATTAATAAAATAATTATAACTCGTTATGGTTAGGTTAACTAGAACTGTCATAAGTTTTGCTTTTGGATTGCTAAAACTACCGTTTTTTTATTCGATCACTAAAATTAAACCAGAGGTAAAAAAGACATGAATAGTGACATGAACATATGGTTCTTTGACCGCGATGTACCTGTACAGATTATGACGAAATTTGGTTCTCCGATACGCTATGACTCGAAGACGGATTTTGGCTATTCTTTTACCACGGTAGCTCTAGTAGTTCCCGATATCTTAGTTAAACCGACCCCGGCATGCCGTCGCCCTAAACCAGAGGAAATACCAATTTTAGCTCTGCTGATAAATCTATCCTCGGCTTATCATAAAACCCTAAAATAAAATTGCCTTTATGTTAAGGTTGCCTAGCAGAGATCGCTCTGAAGCGATAAGACCGCCTTTGTGCATTAAAGTTAAATGTTATAGAGTGAAAGAGTGTGTATTATTTTTAAATATTAATGCAAAATATAGGGTATTTATTCATTCATTCATTATAAAGAATTTAAATCAACAGGTCCTATTACATTTTTTTTTCATATTTGAGAAGAAGAACAGCTTGTTTTTTCAGAAAAACGAATTTTTAGGTGGTAAAAACTTTGCTACTAAAACATACTAAAAACGTTGATGGCGCATAGCAAACCTGAATTTGACGTTAAAGCCTTCTGCCTACCTACCTCCGTTTACTGACTACGGCACTGTCGAAACCGGAACACGAGAACGATGAAAAGGAAAAGGAAAAGGTAAATCGTGGATACCAATCGAGGCTAGTCGCTGCAGGACTATCCCATCTAGTTCACTAACTGCACTTAGGGCATAATATAGCAACCTAAATTCGAGATTGCCTATCTAGCCAGCAATGGGGTTGTCACCTACCTATGCTTACACTCTACATCAGCTTGCACATATACTTGTGTATACCCACCGACCACCATGACCTAAGAGGAGATGACCAAGACCAAGATGTTTTTAAACACATTGATTGCTTATATTTTGATCTTTCAGTACACTGTTGCAAAATACAAAATATTATTATGGGCATACGAGAAAACATCCGTGTAGTCTTAGTTATTGTTACCTGTATCATAACAATTAGTTAAATTATAATTAAACTAATTTGGCGTGTAGGGTAACTAGGTAGTAAAATGCTAAAGTCTTGGTTCATACTGGACAGGGTAATCGGTAGACTTGCACAAGTAAACTAAGATCTCTACCGATAGTTACTTATTATTAATATCTGGGGTGTCTGTAGGTGATAGCTATCTCTTGCCATCAGGAAAGCCACCATTTCGTTTTATATATCTTAATACTAACCTATATAACTTAAGAGTTTTGAGAGCTTCTCCCGTTTTGGTCTTTACAACCTCGCAGAATAGACAATCTGCCTTCCTGCCAGGCAGCCCGTAAAAGGGCCAGCATAAGCTTACCGTCACTCAGACCCTGACATCCTACTAGGTGCTAGAGTTTCGCAGCGATTCGCCCGGAATGGTACCACCGCCTAACCTATTCCTGCCGCCATAACGTCCAAAGCTTTGCCATTGACGTGTTCCGGTTCGGAGGACAATATAGCCGGTAAACTAACTTTTGCTCGAAGCCTAACACCCGGCCTCAGGTTGGCAATGCACCATTACCACCTTTGGTGTCTAGGCGGCGCAAATTTCTTACCATCAGGAAATCCGTCTGCTTGTTTACCTTCCAAAAAAAGAATAGTAAAAGTGCAAAAACCGACTTTAACTTAAATAAGTAAGTCGTCTGCGTACACAAAAATTAGGTATTTTCTTCTATTTCCCTGGCATTCCACCATCAGAGAGACTTGGCGACAACCTCGAAAGAACGTTCTTTCAAATAAAAAAAATTAATGACGGAGCAGTCGAACAATGTATGTTAATACATAAAAAATATAGGATACGAACGTAACCTCCTAATATTTTGGAAGACGGTTAAAATATACGCGATTATTTGGATTTGCGTATTATTTGGGTGATTAGTGGCCGGGCACATCATTGCATTATGATTAGCTCCCTAAGCTACTTCTTGACAACCACAGTTTTTGTAAAACTTACGTAAAAGTTTTATATACGAGTTTATATTTATATAAAATACAGACAATCGATACATTTGAGAGTTACTATTCATTTAAATAATTACAAACAAAATATACTGGCACTATTCAAATATTAACTAATTTAATGAATAACATTACAATTGTTATAAGCTAACCGGTTTATGTAAGCGTATTCATGAATATAAAATTAGACATATCTTAAATAAATTCACTTCCACTAAATTCAAAAGATAATACAAATATAACTTAGCACACATTTTATTACAGATTAAAATACCATAATCAAAAATTAATAAATCTTATAATTGTTGAATAATATCCATTTTATTATTAACATTCATTAAAGCACACTAAGAAATATGAAGTGTGGCTTTGATATTCGTAATTAATATTTTAATAATAAAACAAATGCTGTTTTTGTGGGCTTGAAAGAGACACATAATTTTCTTTGATAAAAATAACAAATACGTATTTTTATAGCAAGAAACATACCTGATCTAAGGACAACAAAATTTAAACGGTGCGTCGCCAATCTAAGTATCATAAGCATGTTAGTATGTTAGTAGTGATATCCTATTATCCGAAACGTAACGTGGCTATTACTGCAAACGGACGATGGGGTCGTTATATTCCTACAAAATTTCATGATGACATAATTGCTGCTTTAAACGCGTTACTGGTCAAATATAAAATGACATTTCACGTCAACTTACTTTAATAGTAGTATAACTCAAAAACTACTTTTTGGGCCTCAGTCAAATTAAAATGTCGTTGAAAATCCCCTGCTTATAAACGATAATCTTACTGAATTGTCCCATTCAGTAAAAAAGTTCTCAGTTAAAGAAATCAAGTTGAAAACTTGAGATGAGTTAGATTTAGAGTTGAATTAAGTCTGAGAGTCGAGTAGAGAAAATCGGGTGAATAGTAATTCGAAATGGCATTTTTTTTACTAAATTTTTATTTTCCTTTTTTCTCGTATAGTCATTGACATTTTTGAAATCCAGTATCTTCATATAAGCGATAGGTTTTTTTAACTACTCCACGTGTTCTTTGGGAAAATTATAATTAATATTGAAACACGTTTTCAAGTGTAACAACTTATATACAGCTTTTACTTAAACGTAGATTTTTTGTGTTCTTTTCTCACTACTATGTTTGAGATTATATCAAGGTAAACAGGCAGACAGATTTTCTGATGGTAGGAAATTTTAAGTAGGAGATAATTTGAGGCTGTGATTTGAAATAATGTTAGATGGATGCGAAAGAATCTTCCTACGTTTTTCCTGAGTTGGTCCATATGCCTGTGTTAAATAGACCAGCTGCATTCTTGCCTGGCGATGGATATGGATAAGTTGTTGTTGCTAATTCAGAGATAGTTTTCATTTATTTGAATTTTGACAAACATTTCATTTCTGTTAACGACACACTCTTGACATTAAACATCTAGCATTAACAAATACACTCATTTTGTAAACGGCGTTAACAAAAAAACTTCTTTAAATGTTAAAAATCTAAAGTCCAATTTATAGAGTTTCCAGACAACGTTTCATAGCATTACAAGAAATATTATAAGTTCCTATAGATTTATAGATAAATAATTGAAAGTGTCTTTAAATGACTATTTACTCAAATATGATCGCCTCTTTGGTCTAGCAGTTCAGATGTTGGACCTAACTGCATGAGGTCGCGCGTTCGATTCCAGGGTCGGGCAACAAAAAGAAAATTAGTTTTTTCCAATTTTCTAAATAAAAAAAATGTTGGTCGGGATTGAATATGTGCCCGGTTGGCGATGCTCGATGGGCTTGCCACTTATCACGTTGTGGAACTTAGTGTCTTCCGCTAATTATGGGTGCTTGGTTGTGCATCAGCCTCATTTATAATTAACAGGATGCTATTACGCAAAGAACGTTTTTTAAATATATGTGGGTTTTTTGTGTGCCCACGTGTATCGCGAAAACAGCTGAACTGCTTTCTATGAGTCTCGCTTTTGAATATAGAGGAGGTCATAAGGCAGTATGTAGACAAATGTATATCCCCTAAAACCCAATGGGTTTGGAGTTTATGCAGGAATAATCGCAACTAAATTCCCACGCGAACGAAAACGCGAACACAGCTGGTCTAAAATATTATTAAACTAAGTACAATACGGTTATCTCCTGATGATTGCACTGATGTTCTACATTTTCGATACTAGACCTGCTTTACAATATAATACAATAACTCTTTATGATGCACCAAATACAGAGAAATTACAAATACATCAAAATAACTTGAACTAAAAAGATACATAAGACCATTATCGCCAAGTCAGCGATCTCTTCCAGCTATGCTTCCTGCTATGTGTTATGTTTTAACTCCAAAAGGAGGATTTTAATTCGTATTTGTGCTGTTTCGTAAGTTTGCATGTTCAAACGGCCATAAAGAATTGAGTTAGATGGTTTCTTTTTTTTAAAAAAACCATTTAAATTTTATAGAGATCCGACAAATGGTTTTTTGGTAATACTTAATGGTACATATATTTTTGTGTAACTCGACGATGTAGCAATGTAATTGGAGTTGGATTTTGCAGTTATAGTGCTATTGTAATATTTTTAATGAATGAGCTATGAAAATTATATATAAGGCTATGAATATAATATACGATTTCACAATGGTCATAAAAATAAAATTTTCAATCACTTAAGCTTAAGCTCGGTTTGTCACCAGCTACCAGCTGTTCTACTATTCAAACCTGATAACAACAATGGCGAGCAACGAATTCTTAACGGTAGCAATAATATGTAAAGCGGTGGTACCAAAACGGGCGAGCCTTTGCAAAACTCGAATGTCTTGTCAGTAGTACTATCTAGTATCAATATAGTGGCTAGGTATGCTAATAAAATAGTGTAGCAATCTAAATCTTTGAGTAGTTTCGGTCCTACATAGGACTGTATTAGATATGTAGTTCTCCATTCCTTTACCAAATATACAGTATGATATAAGTAATATCAGTAAAATAATTAAGATTTTCATACAAACATTCATATTATAATAGAGTATAGTCCCATACATTTTTTAAAAAACAAAACCAGCCTATGTTTGAACTAACATTCTTATCTATACGCTTATCAAATTTCATTAAAATCCTTCCAGCGGTTTGGCTTTTGAAGCGCTACAGACAGATGAAACTAGCTTTTACCCTAGGCTTAAAAAATATCCTGTCACTTTTAATGTCTCCAAGAATTTCGTGATGATTGGTTAAGTAGTGTTCGCATCAAAGTGCAAGGAAAAACTTACATTTGCATTTATTATATGAATAGGGATTATCGTCTACGTTGCTTAAGTGTATCTTTCAGCAGACGTTTTTGAATGTTCTCGAAATTTTTAATAAGCATTGAAAAATATTTCTCATAGATGAATCATATAATTATATAAGATATCTTTTTTAATTGTTGTCATAACAAAATTCTAATGCAGTATGTAAGTAGGTATTTTTTATAACTAACCGAGACATAGTCTTAACTATGAATATTGAGTTAGAATGTCAATCAATCGAAATTTATGTGAAATTTATATTTTCTTCAAGTTTTCTTAAATTTAGTAATGTTCCACGAAACTAACATTTTGTACTTTAATAAAAATCTTCTAACAATAATAAATATAAAAAAGAATTAAATAGTGAACTTGTTTCATGCGTTCACGCGAAGACCAAAAACATAGCACATTTTATCAAATAATTTAATATAATAAAAATAATAATGTAATGGCATAATTTACATGTGAAATCCAAAGATCCTAATAAACTTTACTTAAAATGTTACTGAATGCAAACTGTGTTTGTTCATTTTTTGAACTAAAACTGCACTTATTTTTTGTACTGAACATAATAATAACATAAACTTATGATTAGTAAACGAGCTTTCATAATGACTATTTATGTAATTAGTTCGACAGTCAGATATAATTTTACTTACTCAGCACTGTCGTCGTGGGAACCCAATTTGACAGATTTCAAATCCCTTTTCACGAAAATTATTAACTGAATTTATAATTTTTCACTCAATTTATAAACACAATGCTTACGCGGGAAACTCGCGACGCGCTATTCGGGAATCCGATTTAAATTGGGAACAGCCCGGCTGATCGTGTTTGTTTTTAAATAAAGAACGCGTTTGTTGTTTTTTTTTTCTGTACTGTATATTTTATGCGGCTGTCACATCACAGATAAAGCCTAACAGTGGACTGTTTTCGAAAGAGTCTGTATGCTCTTGACCTTGCGCGATTCTCAGGCGCACTGAAGCTGCTTTTCGTTCACGCTGTTGGTTTTATAACGCACTATTGTTGTCATAACTTTTACTGTGTTCGCGCGGCCGATAATGACTGCTGGGACATCTATATCCGAACGCGTGTGTAGCAAGGTTACGCTTGCTCTGATTTACTTTGATTCATTCAAGTCTGAATATTTTTTTAGATCTGTGAACAACTTCAATGAAACTGTTTTTTTAAACGATTACCTGAAGCTGGTAGTTTCATATTTTTAGAATTTTAATATCGTTTAGGTATCATTAATATTACGGTGGCAATCGTGTTTTTTTATTAAATTAATTACTTACGTTTGGAATGTTTTTTTTTGTACTACAATGATTTTTTTAAAATAACATCGCTAAGATGGATATACCTAGTTCAGCTTCACGGACTTTAATTACATATTCAATTAAAAATTTTTCTAAACGGCAATGAATCATTCTTTTTAATAATTAATGTGTCCCATCAATAAATAGGTATGACATAACAATCGCATTCCTTACAGAAACCGGCTTGGACCCTTTTAGCATCATGACGTAGTATCCATAATTATTGTGATTAGGTATATGTTTGTAATTTTGACAGGTCGTAACTAAGTAATGTTGTAGTTTAATTTTTATGTGTGAAAATAAGAAGCTGGAAAGTAACGTAAGCTACATTTTAACTGACTCCAAAAAAGGAGAAGAATTTTAATGGTTTTTTTAGTAAGATAATTCATGATTCCGAGATGGTCCCAAATAAGTTTTACGATGATCCGACTAGTAATCTTTGAGTTATTATGAATACATAAGTGTATGTATTATTAAGTGTACTCAAAAACTACTATATAGTATAATGTTGATAAAATTTATGTGCATTTGCTTTCTTTCGAAAACATAGTTATCAAATAGCGACCAGGTAGGTATCGAATGAAAAAGTTACGAGTCCGTTTTTGCAGATTTGGTGCTCTTAATTACGGACGGAAGGTCCGGGTTCGTTTTTCCGTGTCGGGCAAAAGAAAAATTTGGTTTTTACAATTTTCTTACAAAAAAAATGTTGATAGGCTTGCCATCTATCACATTGTAGAACTTAATGTCATCAGCTAGTCGTGGGTGCCCTGGCTGTGCCTCTGCCTATCTTTACGTGGATATGGGCGTAAAGAACCTTTTTTTTTAATTATTCTCCCTATATCTAAAGGTATCCTTAAAACTAGGTAGGTATAACACGTGGTAGTAGCTCGGTCAACATCTAGTTATTCGTGTAGATGTAAATACAAAAGTGTTCATCGATCGAGGCTACCCTCTGACTTTTGCACTAGTTAAAACTTGGGAGCCAATGCCCTGTTTCCATTTTGAAATTTACATAATAAATTTAAATGACTATGAATTGCTGGTTTTACTGTGCTCAAGTATTAACGTTACGTAGTTCTCCCTCGGACACCCGTAAAGATATCGGGATAAAAAGTAGCCTTTGTCCTTCTTGAAAGTCCAAGTTACTCGTGCTTATATGCTTAAATTCTTTGAAAACGGTTAAGCCGGTTTTACACGATAGCGGAACAAACATATAAAAAAAAATGGAAGAAATTTTACACTCATAGTTCTCTAACAAGTGAAATCATATTGTACATAATTAAATATAATATATAGCAGTGCCATTAAATACGGTCGTAGTGCAATCACTGATAAGTATTATCTATGCAGTGTTCATCTATCTGTTTTCTCTTATTGCGACACTTGTGTAAGATAAAGAAAGTGTTGATTGTAAAATGCTCGTTGCCTACAGACACCAATTGCGGTAATTAAGCGTTACTTGAGGTTTTAAGATTAATCTCAAAGTTAAACTTATCCTTACACCTCTACACCCAAAGAGGTAGAAATCCGTGGCCCACACCATCGCCAAAAGCTGTTTCTGTAATAGGAAATTGGAAATTCACATTTTGAGTGGTCCTACTCGAGAATCGTACCTGAAACTTTATGTACTCAACGCCAAACATAGGACCTCTATTCCACAGAGGCGAACTTAGGTCAGACCAGATCAGAGAGATTGATCTTGCGTTAGTCTAACAGTAGTTAAAGTTTCCTAAAACATGAAATGAGAATGTATGAAACTAAACTAATATGTATAAAACTAGGTAGATCTTCAGGGATCATGACATTTGACATTCGATAATCTCTACCTACCGTCCTACGGTTGACTTGATTATACGTATGTTTGTATATATCAAAGTGGTGAAGCGTTTGGTGTCTCTAGGTAGCGTTCATTTTTGCCATCGGAAAAGCTGCCTGCTTTTTATCCTTCAAAACCACTAAAGCCATGTTTTAAAAAAATGAATTAGGAACGAAAGCTTTCTAAAAGTTATTGCTATGATTATTTTAGCGATGTTACTCGACATCGTCCAATAACCCCGCTGATGTTCAACAACAGCTGTAATGATATAGAGCTGCCAATTCATATTTTACAACTAAAACTTTTTTATGTGTTAACTCCCTGCTCTTCTCCCTGTCTTTTTGACTCACATGACTGTCTTAATGTTAAAAATAATCGTGGCTTAGAAAATACCATAGTTCTATGGCCTGGGTGAGACTCCCCTACCTTGAAGACCAGAACATGATAATGTCATTATGGTGGCAGGAATAGTTAAGGTAGCTGTACAGCACTCTACCTTGTACCTTAAGTGGTGTTGTGGTCCTGTTAATAACTGATTTAACCTATACTCGCGTTTTATGAGTTGCCAGACAGAAAGACAGATATACTATTTAACAAAGGACAACCAAACCAAAACCGGAAAAATATTAATCTAAATACTAAGTTTAAAAAAGTTTTTTTTGCTCCTCATACCAATCTCTACAAATTATTTGTAAATGTAATAAACTTTTGTAAATTAGATTTATCAGAAAAAAGACAAACCCGCTGAATTTCTTTCGCCGGATCTTCTCAGTGAGTGGCCGCGTTTCGATCCGGTGGTAGTTTTTAGAATTATATAGACGCGTTACAAGAATCTTTGTATAGATGTAAAGCTATTTTGAATTTTGAACAACTTTTTAAAAGCTAATTAATATTACTTACAATGTTTAGTAAATTCTCAAGAGGGTTCTTTTTTAACCTCGTATAAAAAACTTATGTATAACCCTTGGATTATATTACTATGCGACATCGAATCATTATGTTTTTGATAGATTTTAAAGATTGTCGACTTATGCATACAGTAAACTTGACAAATCTTAATGAAACATGTACTAAATCTGATTAATTCCAAAAATAATGGTTGATGAAAGTTCTAGTACCATATCCCTGTTTTTAATTTTCTGAAATATCTTCAATGTACAAACACTCCTTTACATTTTTTCAATGAAGTAAAAAAGTATCTTCACGCCCATATCCCAGAAGAGGTAGGCAGAGGCACAACCAGGGCACCCACGACTAGCCGAAGACACTAAGTCCCACAATGTGATAGGTGGCAAGCCTATCGCCAACCGGGCACATTTCCAATCCCGGCCAACATGTTTTTTATCAGAAAATTGGAAAAATCCAATTTTCTTTTTGTTGGCCGACCCGGGATTCGAACCCGGGACCTCATGCAGTCAAGTCTAACAGCCGGACCGCTAGACCACAGAGGCGATATTTTTTCAATGATATGTATACAAATACATATACAGATGTTGACGTCAAAAAATGTACATTGTATTTCGTAAACAAAATCGTTGCCAAAATCCGAAAGCGCTAAATATAGAGAAAAACTCGTCACAAACACTCCATTGCTTTGAAATTTTAAACATATTCATCTTATAAATTGAAACATGCTTTTAAATATAAGTATGTTGCTGGTGATACCTACATACTAAAATAAATGTTACGTCGATAACATGAGTCTCTTACGTACACGTACACATATCTTCACGTCCAGTCCCTTACGGGGTAGGCAGGAAGTATCGAATGCAAAATGTCACGATCTAGGCAGATCTGCGGAGTTTCCTCAACGTTTATTACTCTTTTCATTCAAACACGCCGGTTTTAAGGACTCTTAACACCAACCCTTGAATAAAACCAGAACTCTTCGATTGCGGAATATCAACCTGAAATATATTTGATATTTTCCATCGTCGGCGCTTGGTAAAACTTCCAAATTCATATTTTAAATAAAGAAACACTTATAATCTTTATATATATAATTCTTCAGTGAGTGTGTATGTCACTGAACTCCTTCTAGACGGCTGGACCGATGTTGATGAAAGTTTTTGTGCGTGTTCAAGGGAATTCGAGAATGGTTTAGATTCACAATTTGGTCTCCTGAAAAATGTTTTTTTAATTAATTTTTTAATAATAAGTCGTTGTTGATTTTGGAATGTTTCACGTCGGATCCGACAGACTGCGCTACTGTTGAAGCATTAATGTCAAGCGATACGAAGTTTGCTGGGTCAGCTAGTCTATATATATAAAAATCAATTGCTGTTCGTTAGTCTCGCTAAAACTCAAAAACGGCTGAACCGATTTCGCTAATTTTGGTCTTGAATTATTTGTTCAAGTCCAGGGAAGGTTTAAAAGATAAGAAAAAGGAATAAACTTGCGAGAAAAGCTAAGAAAAACAACATTTTACTTTTTCCCATACAAACTGAACGGGTGGAACGAAGTTCGCCGGGACAGCTAGTATATAATATATTATTTTGTAAATAGCCTACCGGTTTCGCTTATACAACATCTTCAGGGCTAAAACTTAAACCTGAAACTTACGTAAGTAAAGCTGACAAATGATGTTAGCATAAGACGAAGGATAGGTGTTAAAACTGTTTTAAGTTATTTTTTTTTACCTACTATCTAAACTGGAACACAACAATAGCAACCACTGTTGTTATGGCGGCAGGGAAAGATATAGCAGTTATACTAAACCGAATAGTTGCCACCATTTATTCCCACTTGTTCTGTCAACACAACAAATGGGACTACTCTAGTCACTACCTGCAGTGGTGATAGTCCGCTAATTCCTATCATTATAAATTGTAGCTCTACCAACACAATAAAACTAAATATTAAGCACATAAAACATCTCTAATATAAAATTGGCACTATCAATGTATGGCAAACAAGATAAATACTCTCAATGCTATCTCCAACAAGCGGCCATTGTTCTGTCTACATTATTTATATACAAAACAGTATGTCTCGTTTAGTTTGTGTGTCACCTTCTTTCTTTGAATGAATTTTGTTTTAGAGCGATTTTATCAACTTCAGACCAAAGGTTAGGTCATTAGGTTACAAGTTTAAGATGAATTTTGAACGGACTTTAAAAAAGGAGAAGGTTATATGTTCAACTCTTATTTTTTATGTACGAGTATCTTTTTGTATACTCCTTTTTTTAATTTGAAAAGCGTACGTTGCCATCTTTTTTTTTTTTTTGAATGACTAAATTGTTGCTAATCTCGCGATTTTATGCAACTTCACCGAGCTTTGTGGGCCGAGGCTCGGTGAAGTTGCATAAAATCGCGAGATTAGCAACAACGTTGCCATCGAGTCTATCCAGTCTACCCAGGAAAATTTACGTGCACAAAAATTGTGTCCTCTTTTTAGTCGTTTTTTTTTTCTAAATTTTACTGTGTATAAATTCTAATAACTTACTATGATTTATATGCTAGCGTACTCTAAAGTCTAAAAGACAAATTTAAACTCACAAGTGCATTATACGCTGACGAAATGCGTTTTTCTTGTGAACACTGTGCGTTTTTGATTGATCGTCTGCGTGTTTTAATAGCCCGTCTTTTGTAAGCTTTTAAGAGCTCTTACTAAAAACGTGCGTTTTTTTTAGTAATTCTCGTTATCAATGCATTTTTAGCACGTATTAGCAGTGTGCGTTTGTACCGAAACAATCTGAAATTGAGCGCGCTTCAAACGAGCACTTGTGCCACATAGCGCTCACAAAATGCTCGGCAATCAATTAAAAATCAAAGAAAAAAAGGAGTATGTTTGAGCCGTAATACACATCGCACGTGTCATACTTTGGTCAAATTTGGTTTTTGCGAATAAAATAACGGGTGTTGGGAATGATTCTGGCTCTGGCACCCAAGATACAGCTTGCCTGCCTGAGCTTGGTGCTTACAGGGTGCTATAAATAAAGAAAGCAAGAAAAGTTTGATTCTGTTTTGACATTCATCAGGTAAATTTACTTTAATTGTATCCATGAGTTGTAAAAAAATGACGTCAAGTCATTTATATTCGTGTTAGTTAACTGTTGCTAACTGAATTACAAATATTTGTAAAACCAATAACCATTATGGTGTACTAATTTTCGGAATAAATATGGACGAAAATCTTAACAGTTTCGAGTAAAAGGTTTTTCCGTCTGATTTTCCTTTCAAAGTGGCAAGTTATTAATATTAATAACGCGTTTTTCCGCGTTGGTTCGAGTCTCCTTCGATGAAAAGTCTTATGGCTGCCTACCAGGATGTATCTAATATGATTTAAGAATATTCAGACGTTTTTAGATAACACTTCTGCGTTTGCAAATGTACTAGTATGAGTGTTATTGAGAAACGTATTTAATTAAGAGAACATTACAAAGCATACTTTTGTGTGGGTAACTTTTGTCCGTGACTCTGTTTGCGCGGAGACTTAAAAGATACAACAATAATTTTCAGTTGTCAACTTAAACACAAAATTTGAAGATCCTTTCTTTATTAACGGATTTTTGGCGGACGGATAAAAAGATTTGCCTCTAAGGTAAACAAATCTGGTGATGCTAAGAAATACACGCCACTTATAGAGACCAAACGGTAAGAGTGAGTTGTCAACTTAAGGCTAAGACATTTAAGCCTCTTACGCAAGTAATAATGGTCACACTACTAACTATTTTTTTTGTTTCATGGTTATACCATTTCGAGAACACATATTCAAGGCCACAGTGTAAGCTACAAAAATAATTACACTCTTCAATGGAACCGAAGGCCAACACTATTTTCGAAGACCAGTTTCGTCCACCATTTCGCCCCTTTAATGACGTAATTTTCAAATATCCTTACGGATGTTTGTTATAGCTATCCATACGTTAAATTTCGACGAAATCCGTTCAGTAGTTTCGACTGTAAATTGATAGATGATTCAGTCAACTGACATTTCCGTATATGCCTTTATGTTATGGATATAGAACGAAAAATTGTTTCAAGACATAAACAATAACTCACAAAACGTTTTATAGCTACAAAGTCGATCATTTCCGATTTCCGTGTTTTGCTCTCCGCCTGCGTCGCAGGTGGAACACTGTCCAGCATAATTTTCCTTATATCATAGTGATTGGCGACACAAAGGTTTAACTTTGCACGAAATACCTACTTCCTGGTCATGATAGAAATTGCTAATAATAACAGTACTAGATTGAGTTGTCAATTAATCGTTTAAGAAAATGGCGACACAGGTAATGACTTCCGGCGCACAATATCAACCATGATGTCATAATATATATTTTATAGAGGCAGTGGATTTGTGTAAACACCATGGTGAAATAACAAAAAATGAATGTGACGTTCTACCACGAAATTTTGTAACTGCATGAATCTAATAAAAAGTCTTCATTCGAACATTTTTCTTCTTTTTTTAATAAATATGGCTTTCAACCGTTTTTCACTACTTATTTAGCCAATGTCAGGTACGGGACCACCACCACCATTTTACTTTATCTGAAGATATTGAGCTAAACATTTGATCATTACGCCATTTTGACCGTTGACAAGGCTTGAGCCTTCAGTGTCTGGAAGTGTGAAAAAGTGTACAACAATGATTCATTTGCAAAATTGGTATATATATATATTAAGAAATAAGCAAATTGCAACCCAGAATTAAACTTGTAACCTTTGATTATCTTTGGAAACGCTTGCTTTAAAAAAATCTTTAAAAAAATTATGGAGCTCGGGATTGACGCTAGAAATATCTTTATATTATGTAAAGTGAAATTAACCGTGTTTTGTTTCATATCTTATCAAATAGATATAAATTATCAAAGTAAAACCTCAATTCCCACCGAAATAAGTCAAAAATGTAAATATTTGAATTGCAAATATGCGCAAAATTGACATGGAAATACTTATAGAAGAATTATCAAAAAATCCTTTTTACGCGACTTTAGATAAACTGCTACTTATTTGTTTTAAATGTATGTGGAGATATAGAGATACGTACGTATATTATGCTCGTCAGATATTATTATGTCCCCTTGCGTAGCATTGAATAAAATATGTAAATGTGTACTGTAAAATTACAGATAGACCAGATTTAATTGTTTTATGAAAACTGAACCTACTAGTTGAGGAGGTTAAGAGATGAGGCATAAATATTGTTGTAGGTACTAGGTATTAAGTATTTCTCTTAGGTAATCCAAAAATATCAAACTATCGTTCCACGGAATCCACCTAATCCCGGTCCCACAGACTACAAATTATTAAAATCCAATGCCTAATCCGATACCAGGAACGTGGAACGTGCGTTCCAAAGTATTTGGTCTCTGTCCCTGGATTACAGTGTGTCCAGTGTGTCCAAATTTCAATTAAATACGTATCTGTAGTGTTATATTAGTGTATTGTCCGTGTAGTAGTAGTGTATTGTTATATTACGATTAACCCACGTTAACGTAAGAGAAAGGAATTAAACATTTAGCCACGGGACTTGAATCCTCAGAAGCTCAAATGGTTAGAGCATTGTCGGCTTGAAGCGAATGGGTACAAGTTAAAATTCTGGCTGGGGCGAAATTTTTTCTTTCTTTAAAAGTTGGAGAAATTTGGTAAATGTTGATTTTAACCCCTAATGAAAAAGAGGGGTGTATAAGTTTGACGTGTCCGTTTGTGAATGTGTGTGTGTGTGTCTGTGTTTGGGTGTGTGGGTGATTGTGTGTACGTGTGTATCTACGTCTGTTTGTCTGTCTGTATGTCTGTGGCATCATAAGTTTTGAAAGGATCCACCGATTTGAAAGCCGACGTAATCGAGATGGTACTTAAATATATTGTGGGACATAAAGTAAAGTAAGGTAGTGTTAGTGTAAAGAAGAAAAGGGCTTGTTCCGTCAGTTAATAGCTTATGAAAGATTGATAAAACAGACATAGGTACCTACTAGGTACAATAGGGGGGGGGACCAATACTATGTGATAAGTGGAAACCTTAATGCTGACATAGTACTTATACAACGTCATTGCTCATTTTTGTTAATAAATTAAAAAAACACACTAGGATTCCTCGGCCCACAACCCCTCAATGCCCCCCACTCCACCCAAACGCTAACACAGGACCACTAGACCATGGCGATGATTATATGTTCTATCTGGATTACGTAACAAAACCCCGTTTTTATAAATAGCCCGTAACAAACACCATGGTACATTTTGCATCGCTACATTTGAATGGTTATGCGTATTAAATGTCAATATTATTGTGTGATTGTATAGTGTCGCAAATATTAAAAGAATACGCAAACAAGTAAAAGAATACTTTGAATTATTTGCTACAAAAAATACCCTATTTAATTATTGTCAATATTCATTATGTACTTAATATATTTAATTGTAACTGAAATTTTTATTTGTAGAATATTCTCTACTTTTATCGATCTCCGAATTCCAAGTTTCCGTTCCTTAATTTTTTTAATGCTTCTTTTTTTTAAACAAAACAAATGGCAATTGTTGATGTCCATGTTATAAAAATATGTATACCCGGAGCATTATTTATAAGAAGAGGTTAATGTTTTTTATTTATTTAAAAAAATAGTATCTTCACGCCCATATCCCCAAAGAGGTAGGCAGAGGCACAACCAGGGCACCCACGACTAGCCGAAGACACTAAGTCCCTCAATGTGATAGGTGGCAAGCCTATCGCCAACCGGGGACATTTCCAATACCGACCAACTATTTTTAATTTGAAAATTGGAAAAATCCAATTTTCTTTTTGTTGGGCGACCCGGAATTCGAACCCAGGACATCATGTAGTCAAGTCCAACACCCGGACCGCTAGACCGCAGATATTAGAGTTATTAAATTTATTTTATTGTACATTGCATCGTTTACATTTTGTGTGTAGGTACGTTATACTGAGAGCTACGTTATAATTGTTCCGTCTTACTAAATTTTGTCATAAAAAAACGTTAATCGAATTTTCACCACAAATGACGACTTTCACTGATGGTCGAGCGCTGTGCAGTGAATTGTTCGATTATGGATCCACCGCCTTGCCTGTTCCTGTTATCGCATATTTGTACATTAGGTCCAACCACCCGGCCATTAACGAGCTACGTATCTTTTTTTTTGATATTGGAAGGCAAACAAGCAGACGGATTTCCTGATGTTAAGAAATTCACGTCGCCTAGAGACACCAAAGGTGGTAATGGTGCGTTGCCAACCTGAGGCCGGGATATAAGGCCTCGAGCAAAAGTTCGTTTACCGGCTACCTTACCCTCCAACCGGATTACGTCAACAGCAGGCATTGACGTTATGGCGGCAGGAATAAAATTTATAACATCTATTGTATCAGACCTGTAGCAGACTACAGGCTACGATTTGTCTCTTACCTTCAGGAGAGCCGTGTGTTGTTAGCTGTCTTCTCACATAACAATTATTGTAACTAATTATTTCAGTTTTGTTTAATGCTCCTTTTGATGTTGGATATGTGCCCGGTTGTATTATGTTGTGGGACTTAGTGTCTTCGGTTGGTCGTGGATGCATCTGATTGTAAATCTGGCTGCCTCTTCTCGGATACGGGCGTGAAGTAACTTTTTTATTTAACAACAATCGTACCAAATTATTTCAGTGAACTTTATTATCAACTAGCGGCCCACTCCGGCTTCGCACGGTTTTAAAATATACATATTCACCTTCCACTTCAATCACTTTATCTATTAAAAAAACGCATCAAAATCCGTTGCGAAGTTTTAAAGATTTAAGCATACATAGGGATATGGGGACAGAGGAAGCGACTTTGTTTTATACTATGTGGTGATTCTCTTACTAACGATTAAAATTTGAATTAATTAAAATCGTACGGTTGGCAATATTATTTCCATTAAAAGTCGTAAAGCCTAGTAAATGTTATTGTAACTTCCATTGCAGCTTGACAGCCATATTTGAATAATAGAGCATTAAATATCAAATTAATGCATTTGTTATTGTAATCGTTCAGAACTTTCATAATTCCTATTTTAATATGAAGAGCTATTGCTCGCTTTTCATAAACTTTATTTTATATCTCATAAAATTTGCAAATTAAGTTTAAATATCATTGCAATAATTTAACACGAAAGTCTTGTCTTAAAAGGCTATTATAAAATAACATATATAAATAAAAATCATATTACATGTAAATATTAAGTATAAACATTTAACATATTCAGAAGATTTATTGCCATAACTCTTTGCATTATATGTTAATGTTAATATTTTCACAGGATTAACAATCACACGGCTGACTTGATGGTAACATACAACTGTAGGCAATAGGCACCTAAGGTACGTTGCTGTCCTAGGACGGGGATGTTATACCAAATGTGTAATTATACTGGACCCGAATATGACACTGGCCTTATGTCAGCAGGAACAGGTATGGAGTTGATCTTTACACCCAACTGCCTACCTCGGAACGCACTTGACTTGAATAATGAATTAAAATATGTATGTAGGTATGTATGTGTGTATGTATGTATGCATGTATGTATGTATGTATGTTTGATAAGATGAAGGCAATCGATTTCAAAATCAATAACTGTAGGTATTAAAAAACTTTAAAAAACAGCCTGCATATAAAATGGACATGGAAATTTTACAGGAATATAGTTTATACATCAGAGCAGCGTGCCGTAGGTTGTTTAATAAAAAATGGTACGCGGGTGGAAGCTAGTTATAAGTAAACCAGTTTTTAAAGAATTTGGGGATGACAATCGTTGCCATTTTTAAGCGACTTTAACTGTATGTTTTACATGTTCATCTCGGAATTCGTTGCTGAACCGATTTTGATATATTTTTAGTTTTTTGTTTGAAGCCAGTTGGTTTGTTATTTAATCTAAAATTGATCAAGATCTAACGAATCTAAAGAAATGGTTTTGGAGTTTTCCTTAACTATGCGTATTTTCAGTCGCTCATACGTAGATAACAACAAAATCAATACTTTGTTATACGTAGATCGTATCTATACATCAGAATATTGGAACATGGTTTTCATCCTCTTTAAATGATCAGATTGAATTGAAACTTTACACATTTATCAAGGTCTGAGGACAACACAATAATTTAAAAAAATAAATAAACATGTTAGGATTAGTACATGAATAGGATCTGATGCCAAACCAATAAAACTACTTTTATTAGATCTATCGTCACGTGTGCTGCAAACGGTGAAGATCACGCAAAAATCTTGTGTTAAAATTGTTCTGCTTTAAAAGTTCTATAAAAAAGTCAGGTATCTTTTAAGGTCTACTCATTCGCTATAATCCTTTTTATGGAAATCAATAATACATTATTTGTGAAAGTGTATTATAAACATTTACATAGATAAAGTTTTGGACAAATACTAAATCAGTATACGATATGTTTGACTTTATCGTTATCAACTCAATGAAGCTACACATACACAATACTTTAGGTAAACTTCTTGTAAAATTTGGGCTACCATGTACGAGTTGCTGTTATTTGTTTACCAAGCAAATTTATATTTTGGTAAAACCAAATTTCAAAATATTCGTAGGTAAAGGAAATATGCTACTCACGAAAACATAAATGTTTAACGATGGCCAAGTTCAGTGTAATGAATATGTGTCTTTGTCAACTCTAAAACACAAAAGGACTAAGATCCATTTGGGTGTCATGTTCTGTGTGACTGCTAGTGCTACATTTATGAAATTTTGTGTTCTAGGTAAGCTTGGAGGTTTCAATAAAAGTGTTAAATTTAATGTCTACATCATTTTTAAATTGTGAAGAGGTCAAAACTTAATGTTATTAAAAATGTGTCTTGTAATATTACAAATATGCACTGCATCGACAGCTCTTGTCCTTCAACTTGTATTGTTACGATGCCGCGTTTTTAAATAGGTAGTTGCGACAATTTCTTTGAATTAAATTTTTTGTTAAACTCCTATTATGATCGCCTTATTTTATTTTTTTATCAGACTAACAATGGCGAGCGAAAAAAATAGATATAGCATTTTATTCGCATTCTTCTTTTGTTGACACACAATCAAATAAAATGGTAAAAGTATCTCAATAATTTCTCCCTTATAAGGATCGCTACTTTCCTTTTTCGTATGATTTCTGTATTAAGGACAAATTTGTATTTAACTTTGTGGTTTCCTTCTATAAAAAAAATTACAAATTTGTACCTACCTAACGTAACTCCACTTCCGACAACGGTTTCATGGGAGGATGAGTGACAACCCTAGTTCAGATAGAACCTAAGTAAATAAATCCAATAGAAACAAACAATTTCCGACCCACAATCCAACTTAACAATTAAATCAGTGTGGCCTTAGAGGTCACTGCGGTCGACTTATGAGAAAACTTATTTAAGAGACACATGCAGACCCTGACACGTTGAGAAATTTCTAGTAAAACACTAGTCACCGATCACAAAGGATACAGGATTGGAAGTATTTTATAGTGCTTTAACTTAACTACTATAAAATGTTTTAATCAACTTCAAAAAATAGATTATGATCGACTCCTATTTGTTTCTTGTAAGTATGTTAGTAGATTTCTCCATCATTTCTGAACCGATTTTTATTTCAATGATCGTTCTTTCGTAGGTCCTGTCTGGATGTGATAATGGAATCCTAGAGACCTACAGGAAAATACTTTTTTTGTCAACGTACATAACTTAGGGGCCATCCATAAATTACGTCACGCGAATTTTAGAACTTTTCGACTCCTCCCCCCTCCTTGTCACAGGTTGTCACATTTTTAGAACCCCTTCCCCCCTAATGTGACGTCACACATTTTTCAAACTTATGCATGTATCTAAAAATAATCAAAAGAAAACAGTTATTTTTATCTTTTTACTTATTTTTATTAAATAATCTTTAATAAAATCAACATAGTCAAATATTTCTGATAACAAATATAATAAGCGACTAGTAAGGAAACAATAAGCAACTAATTAATATTAATTGAAAACATTTATTTTAGAATATTAATTTAATGTCTCACTTACATTACAACATGGCTCTAGGAATCAAATGTTGTTACGGAAGAGATAATCTTATAGCGAGAGTGCAAAAATTATTAATAAATATAGATTAAGAATTACATATCTGTTAGTTTTTTGTTCACATATAAATTTTGTGTTGTGACGTCACAAGGCTTTCGATCCCCCCCAGCCCCTTATCACATAATGTCACATTAAGATGATACCCTCCCCCCCCCATTAACGTGTGACGTAATTTATGGATGGCCCCTTACTTATTGTAATCGAAGTAGGTTGTTAGCGTTTTGACTTCGATTAAATTGCAAATTGTGCCTTTGAAATATACGTCTATAGACATCAAATGTGGCAATAGTGTGTTGCCAACCAAATTTTGTATATTACGCTTCTCGTGGGAATTAGTGTATTTGCTACTCTAATTTTGGTACTAATCCTACTTGTTTGGTATTCTTACGGCCAATGTTAATAATGCATCTCTAAAGATGGATTTCAAGTATATAGATAGTTGCGTATCCGCCGGCCTATCATATACCTAATTGCCATATTTATTCTGTCCACAAATATGTTATTGGCAAGCGATAACATCAAAATGGATCAAAATATCAATCTTGGACAGCAAGTTTTGGATTAGGATTGAATATTAATCTTGGCCGTAAGTAGAGTATTGGGAAAAGTACTAACTACTAATTCAGTTTGGTATAAATCGCTAGTTGTTGCTAGACTCTTAGGCCAATCCTTCACTATGCAACCTAGCTGTAATAGCCAGATCGCGTGGTTACTAGTTGCGCAAGCTCCCAACGTCATAAGTTCAAATGGCTGCCGCATCCAGCTTGCCTACTGGGCGATTGGCATATCCTAGTCGTATACACAATCGCTAGATAGAGTACCGGCTTCTCGTCACTGTGACGTCTTTAACATAATGTCTTTGTGTTATTATAATAACATTATATGTCTCATACCCAGATTTCCGTATATACACTGTCGTAATTCGTATGCACATATGAGTGTTTGTCTGTTTGATATGCAAGCTGTGGAGTCAGTGTTGCCATTGTTTACGTATTGCGAACGTCGTCAATAACGTTTTTGTGGTATTCCTAGAATTTTTTCATCTTGAAAAAATAAGAAATATACAAAACTTACAAATATGTCAAGTTTTCCTCAATTTGCGCAAACTTGTAACGACCCCATCGCTCACTCGTTGAAACATCATGTAATTTAGATTTCTGGATTATTTCACCAGTGCAGTCAGTCAAAGTGGTAGCGACATCATGGTCTCTCTCAGCGAATCGTTACCACCGCCCCGCCTTTTCTGTAAATACAGTGCTTGCTATCGTGGTTGCACGGTTGCAGCTTCAGGTCGACAATTAAGAGTATTTTTTATAGAAGAGGAGGCAAACGAGCAAGTGGGTCATCTGATGGAAAGTGATCACCACCGCCCACGGACATCCGCAACACCAGGAGCATCACAGATGCGTTGGCGACCTTTAAGGAATGAGTACGCTCTTTTCTTGAAGGTCCCTAAGTCGTAATATGATTTGTATTTGCACAAAAGAAACAGCGAAAAGTTGCCAGTAAAAAAAATTTGACAAAACCAATGGCTTCACTTAAAAGTATTACAACTTTTAATTTTGTATCTCAATTTCGATTCCACCAGTGGCCAACTGCACAAGGTTTACTTCATTGAATCTACATAATATTTCCTTATTTTTATCTTTCGCAAATCGTAATTTCATAATAATTGTGACAGTTTACAAACTTTGCGACTTTTATGAACTTCTTTTGTATGTTTTAAATTTATATATTTATTAATGTTAATATCACACTGAGATGTTTTTGTGATGAGATGGTTTACCGAACATCTAAGCTTAAAAGTAGTAATAATTAATTCTGTGATTCTATGCTTTTTTGTGCCGAACATATCATGGGGAGTGCTTCGAGAAGTTATTTGAGACCAGAACAAGTAACCGATAATTTGCAAAACAAAACGAACTACAATTTCTATAACCTATCTAAGATTTAGATCTTTATGAGTTACTTTATACCAGTTTCCAGGCAAACGCTGTTATTTTTGAATGATCAATTAAAGTACCTTATCAACAGAACTCCAGTGGCCCTATCTCTAACTATAGAAAAGTTATTAAAACTAACCATTAAAGAACTTTAAGAATTTACTTGCCGTAATAAAACCGCGACTAATTATGAATCCCGTGGTGTTTCAAGTGTTACGTAACAGGGACCTCTTACCATCATATGACCAACTTGCTCGTTTGCTTTCTCTTTTATAACAAAAATCCTCAAGTTAAAAATTTCGAAATAACTCCAGGGAAACCTATATATAATGTAGCTAAGAACATCTCGATTACTTGGGCTTTTATACAAATAATCCGCATCTAAATGAATACAACGTTGAATAGTTATGATGCTACAAATAAAGACACACATACACACACACACACACACACACACACACACACACACACACACACACACATACACACCACACGCACACACACACACACACGCCGAACTTTTATCACCTCCCTTTTCACTTTGAGTGTTAATAAAACTGTTGCTAGTTAGTTACAAGTTGTAAGTACTGTTGTAGTAACAAATACTCAAAAGAAAACATGGCCCCTTAAACTGTGTTTGTTCTTTTGTCCCAAAAGTTAAACACTGTGTACATAAGTTGCAAATAAGTTGGATAATTTACAAATCGTAATCTATAGAACTTAAGATCTAAAAATTTCGTCCTTTTAGTTACCAGCAGAGGCGCTGTTGAATTTTTTAATTCTTATAATTAATTAACGAAGACTCTGACTGAATATAACGACGTAAACCCAGGGTAAGTGCTAAGCAACCCAAAATAATCCAGAAAAATATACACCAACGTAATTGTCAGTATGTTAACTCAAAGCTCCAATTTTGTGTATTATAAAATAGCGAAAAAGCGGGCTCTTCTCATTACTATGTCTTAGTTAATAATTTTGAGCTCCAATTTAAATCAGAGAAGATCAAAGCGCAAACAGTCACGAGCATATAAAAAAACTGCTCTTGATAACTTCCGTACACCACATTGATTTCCGGTACACATATACATATTGACAACAAAATAGAATGTAGGAAGTGAAATACTTCCGCGTATGGTCATTAGGTTTTTCCTAAAATAAACATGACTATAAATAATAAACACCATAATTATTAATCTAGATCATTTCCAGTCTTGTCTTATTCAATAAAAGAAGCTAGAACTTGATTCTTTAAAGGTTGTTATTCACTAGCGGCCCGTCCCGTCTTCGCACGGTTATGAAATATACATATAAACCTTCCTCTTCAATCATTTTATTAAAAAAACCGCATCAAAATCCGTTGCGTAGTATTAATAATCTAAGCATACACAGAGACACAGGGACAGAGGAAGCGACTTTGTTTTATGCTATGTAGTGAAGTTCAATAAAACTACACAAAATCGACTTAGATTTTAGTAATTACTAGTTGTTCCGGCGAACTTCGTTCCACCCGTTCAATTTGTATGACAAAATTTAAAATGATGTTTTTCATATTTTTTTGCTGTTGAATGGGATAAAAAGTATCCTATGTCCTTTTCCTGGTATTACGCTACTTCCCCAACAATTTTCAGCCGTTCTTGAGTTATAAATAGTGAAACTAACTCGACTTTCGATTTCATCGCAGTACAAAATTGAATGGTTTTTCTCGATATTCCTGGAATCCCATCATCAGATCCAAGCTTGGAGGCAGTTGGACCACCTCGGAAGTGTGCTCTTTGAAATAAACGAATCGAAAATATAACCTCCTTCTTTTTTTGAATTACTGTAAAAGTCATATACTTATTTATATTATAATATGCTTATTGGCCCGTACCCAGAAACCAAAAAACTGCCCAAATGCATAGCACCCTCGCTTCTTGTCCTAAGTTCTTACATCAGGGCAGAAGGTATATACACCTTCACTTATTATTACTACTACCCTACGTTGGACTTGACTCCAAGTTAGTCGACTTTACAGATCACTAGCTTTTGCCCGTGGCATTGCCCGCGTGATTAATGGTCTCACAGGATCATCTTTTCAAAAAAAAATTATCCAATATGTTAATCCAAGTTAAGGTAACTATGTGTTTGCTTAATTTCATGAAAATTGGTTCAGAAGTTTTTGCTTAAAGGAGTATCAAAAAAACATACAAACTTTCGCATTTACAATAATAATAGGATTTTCAAGTCCGATTAGGCCAACTTTACGCCCCGCTCCTGGTTCCAGTCTATGTCTTTTTTTACGGCATGGTCCAAATGTCTGTTCAAAGTGTGATTACACTATGTGATGTTACATTTTTATTACACTATGTGGGCCTGAATAAAGTTCCAAAGTTTGTTCCTATTTTATTCCTATAGTAGTCCTACTTACCTCTAAAGTTCGACACTGGCAACAACGTCTAGCCAGAAGATCTTCAAAATTTGCCCCGCAAACACTGAATCGTTGTAAACTTGAAGCTGATTATTGGAGCTTATTGCTTTTCTGTATCTTACATTTATTTACCAGACTCTTTTGGTATCATTATACAATAATCTAAATCTAACAACTAGAGAGGTGAAAGAAGTTGAAATTCTGTACTAAATAGTAACGAGTGAGCACCTCTTGCATTCAACTATATAATAGTATAATTATTTTTTTCTTTTTTGTGAGAAAGTATTATTGGGTTTTAGTGAGATTGACACGTCTTAGAAAGTATTTATGTGTGAAAAGCCTCGAAAACGAAATTGAAGAAAGCTTTAAACTATTAGGCTCAGGCTAATAGGTGAAGTCCAGCAATGACATCCCTGATTCGCCACAGGTACTACCGCCTGTAGCCTCAGTGCTCGCCGCGGTTGTGCCAGAAGCTTAAGATCACAGCATCGGTTTGGCAATTCTATCTATTTATCTTGAATCCCTACATATAAGTTATTTATTACTCAGTTGCCTTCGCATTGTATTTTTTATTTGAAATTACTAATGTGTTGCCAACCTTGCGGTCTTAAAACTTCACCCGGCTTTGGGTATTGTAAGAAAATGTAGCACTGTTATTTATCATTAAAAATTAAAAACGATAGCCGTATTTGAAATTATTTTAATTGGTTTATTGTTTAGTTTTATAGCATCAGTATAAATTACCGGGTAAGAGATATTATCAATAGGATTCGAAGGTTAACCGCTGACCCTCACCAGGGTGGCTTTGAATCAATTACTTTTTTTAGGATGATCTTTTGTGTCTCTCTGTTTAAAACATTTCATTTCATTTCTACTTATAGCAGTTAAGGCGCATCAGGAGAAATCGTTCCCTGTTTCAGTACTTAGTCTTTTGAAACCTAGAGACTTGTACTGTTTACAAAAATACCTGCATTATGATTTATATGTTTATAGTCACTAAAAATAAATAGACGTAATGGACGTTTTATTTTATTTTTACAAGGTTTTGTAGTTCTTCAAATCCTAAGATTATTCAAGTTCTTCTTTTTATATATACATACATACTAGCGGCCCACCCTGACTTCGCATGGTTACAATTTTTTTTTTCTTTATGATATTGGAAGGCAAACAAGCAGACAGATTTCCTGATGGTAAGAAATTCATGCCGCTTAGAGACACCAAAGTAATAAAAGTGCGTTGCCAATCTGAGGCCGGGGTGTTAGGCCTCGAGCAAAAGTAAGTTTATCGGCTACCTTACCTTACCGGTTATGACGGCAGAAATAGGTAAGGTGGTGGTACCAATCCGGGCGAGTCGCTGCTAAACTCTACCACCAAGTCAGATGTCACGGTGTTAGTGACAGTAAGCTTATACTCGCCTTTTCGGAACTGCCTGGCAAGGAAAGCAGATGGTCTATTCTACAAAGGAGCCCGGACCAACACGGGCAAAAAAAATATACCTACATATAAACCTTCCTCTTGAACCGCATTATTTATTAAAAAAACCTCATCAAAATCCGTTTCGTAGTATTAAAGATTTAAGCATACAAAAGGACAGAGGAAACAACTTTATTGTATACTATGTAGTGATACAAATGAATTTTTATTTCTTTTGATCATACATACGACATCTATAGTCACACAATATGATAGGTGGCAAACCTATACCTAACCGGGCACTTACTGTATCAACACTATTTCTATCAGAATATTGAAAAAAAAACGTACATTGAGTTGTCCTCCGGATCGGGCAACGGAAACACTATGCGACACGGCAACACCGGACCACTAAGCAAAAGATACGATCAAAAACACTTCTTTTAAAAAAACAGTATTTAGAGATAAAAAACTGAGGAAGGTTTTTTCCTGGCGAACAAAATCGCAGTCGATAACTTATTACCAATAAATAAACATTGTATTGTTATTATCGCGTGACAATAATTATTAATAAGCAATGATAGTGTTTTGTCATTACTTTTTAAGGTTGTTGATTTATCCCCTAATTATTTTAAATGTCTGCTCCTTATAATAATAGACAATTGACGGATCCTTACTTATTTTAATTGCGGATTGTTTTTACTTGATTGATCTCGACAAATCATTTCCTTAATTATTATTTGTTGTTTTTAATTTTTTTATTACAATTGTTTAAAAACTTGCCCTACTGATGTTATAAATGCGAATATGTATATTTTTATAATTTGCATTTATGTTCCGGTGTAATCAATTTTAATGAATTTGAGGATCTAAATAGATTAAATGTTGGAGAAGGATGTGTGTTACTTTTCGTTCCGTCGTTGCAATCGGTTCAGTAAATTTTACGTAAATCACACACATACTTAACTATACATTTTTATTAACAAAAAAAATGTTAAATTTTTTTAATAAGTAATACCCAAAAAGTGAAGTGTGCTATTTTAATTTACTTAGTAAAATCCAACACCTACTTTTTTTTATAACTTTGGAAGGCAAACAAGGTATGAAGGTAAGAATAGGTAAGGCGGTGGTACCAATCCGGGTGAGTCGCTGCGAAACTCTACCACCTAGTCAGATCTTACGGTGTTAGTGACGGCAAGCCTATGCTCACCTTTTACGAGCTGCCTGGCACAGGAAGGCAGATGGTCTATTCTACAAAGGAGCCCGGACCAACACGTGGAAGTTACTATTTTACTTATTACTACTATTTTACTTATTTAACTTATTTATTTTTTAAGGTTGTCCGGTAGAGATCGCTCTGAAGCGATAAGACCGCTTTTGTGCACCTGAATTAAATATTATTATAAGTGAAAGAGTGTGTATTATTTTGTAAATTTTAGTGCATAATAAAGTGTATTCATTCATTTATTCATACTACTACTACTACTACTGCAAACATACATACATAGCTTCACGCCAAGTAGGGTATCGTGTGTCAAATCTTTCAATCTTTGCAGACCTCCTTTGTTTTATCCTTACCCTTTACCCTTTTTATCCAAAAACGCCGGTAGAGACTTGACACTTGACTAGCAATTTTGATCGTGGAAAGTCAACCTTGGTCTCCCCGGGTACCTACGTCCATCCATATTCGCAATGTATATCTACTTTGCAATCTTTCATCCACTAACTAACACTATAAAACCCTTTTTTAATAACAGACTCAAAAAGCATATGTCTCCACCTCTCCCGCTCTCCACGCGTTTTACCTTACTATGTAGTCATATACATACTACTTTATTCTCCACCTTCCGAAAAGTAAGGAGTACTCAAGCAATCATATTAAGGGGCCATATACGCTAAAATACGTCAGCAGTTTACTGTTTTTTTTTTTCATACAAAGCAATCATGGATCTTGCTGACAAAAATACACAAGATTAACATGAATATGCTTTACTAGACTAGTGTTTCCAAAACACGATTCATTTCACTTTGCTCGATAGAAAAAAATCAAAAAGTTAACCCTTTTTTGAAAGCTTTTGCTTTCTGTCTACTTCAATTATGAAAATATCGACACCAGATTTAACATAAACATAGATAAGTACTATACCTAAAAGATAAGTGTTTCAGTTTTTATACTTTTTTTCAAATTACTTTTATAGTGTCAAAAATAGTGATTTGTCGCTTAAGACGTTTACTTTAGAGCGCCATTGTTCATAGTAATCATAGAACGGGGGAGCGCGGTGATTGGCTCTTCTGGCTGACTGAGTATGGGGCCTTAAGTTGTAGATTCTAAAACCTTTTTCTTGTTAAAGTTAATGTTACCCGTGTTGGTCCGGGCTCCTTTGCAGAATAGACCACCTGCCGTCCTGCCAGGCAGCTCGTAAGAGGCGAGCATAGCCTTACCATCACTAACACCATGCCATTTCACTAGGTGGTAGGTGGTAGAACTTCTTTTGAGATTGGATTTTATCATCAGGAAATCCGCCTACTTGTTTGCCTTCCAATACCTCCAAAAAAACGCAAAATCTTTGATACCATGTGAGGTGAAATTTAAAAGTATTTTGATTAGTCATCTTGTATTAGGTTCTGTGAAGCTTTGTATAAGTAGTTAATAAAATATGTTTAGTCACTTTTAAGTAGCTACGTTGCAACTTTAAACAAAATACTACGTAAGTATGACACACACATACGTCATGTATCTTTTGTTTGTGCAAATTTGTATTCGAACTGAGAAATGATTAATGTTGTCTATCATATTGTTGTAAGTTAAAATCAATCACAATTATATTGTTCGAATTTTAATTATAGGCGAAAAATCGTAATAAATATGTCTATTTATTTAACACACGAAGAATTTAAACCAAAAAATATTATACTTCAACATCAAGTAAAGTGGCCAGAAGTGAGTCATAAGCGCCAATGAAGGGTTCTGTATTAGCAAGCATACATTAGAGATATATTGTATTGAGATGTGTGACTGGATGTTCGTGAATGTAGATAGATAGTTATTTTTTTTAATAGTGTGTAAATGACAAATTAGTATTTACGGTTTTTGGAAATGTGGTGCTTCTCCTGATGTTAAAACTAAATTTCGTTAAAATGTACAGGCTATTTTGTTTTACTTGTAAAATAGGGGAATACATATTACATATCGGGACGTGTGTGACCTAGCGATCTGGCGTCGGACTTTTTGAGATCCCGGGTTCGATCCCCGGGTCGGGCAACAAAGAAAATTAGAAAATAATGTTGCTCGGGATTGAATATGTGCCCGGTTGGCGATAGGCTTGCTGCCTATCACATTGTGGATTAGTGTTTTCGGGCTATTCGTGGGTGCCCTGATTTTGTCTCTGCCTATCTTCTTCGATATGGGCCTCTAAATACTTACTTACTTCCTTAATTTTTGGAACCTCGATATAGTTTTAAAATTCCAAACACATAAACAACCCTCAGGTTTAGGTTTGCTACAAAAAATTGTTTCAATTCCAAGTATGAGCAGCGCCGTGCCCCTCATTAATGGTCTTTTTTTTTATTTTTTTGTGTGATAACTGTCAAGCGGTTCATATAAAGTTCATTAACCTACCAAGTCTCAAGTACGTAGTCCCATTATATAGGAAATAATAAAATGGCTGTAACCTAATATAAGGACTTATGGATAGATGAACCCAAATTGGCCATTACAATATGCGTAGTGTTAATGTTAAAAAGTTAAAACCTATTGTTTCTTGTATACGTATATATAAGAATGAATCCCCATTTCGCGTGGTCATCGCAACATGCTTGAATGGATGGACCAATTTTGGTAATTTTTTTTTCGGAATTACTACTGTTGTGTACGTCCAAAGACTTTTGCAACTTCACCGGGCTAGTGGGCGAGCAGAGTGCTCAGCCAAAGATTGAAACATGGGTAGGGCTTTGGACCCCCCTACCTACGGGTGTCTCCTGTGAGACCGTACCTCGGCTTAGGGTGGGATCGTGGTTTGCATCGGAAGAGGACAGCGTGGCTGTGTTCCGCCCTGGGCTCTTTTTTTGTACCGAGGACACGAACAGGTGAATTTACCTTATAAGGATTCTGTGTTTGCAATTCGGTTAGGAAACCCTAAAATCGTCCTCGACATAACATCTTAACTTGATTTACGACAAAACATTGTGAAAAATAAATAAAACAATGCGTTCGGAAGCTGAAACCTTGATTTAATTTTTTTGGGTAATATTTAAACTCGTAATTTAGATTCAATGAATAATTCACGAGCCTCCCGTAATTGGGACCGATTGGTTACACATTATTAATATTTTACCATTTTTGAATGCTTCCGTACGTTTTTGTATACTTCCGCGGTATTTTTTGGTTTAATTGTAACAGTATATCAAAATTTTATGTTTTTATTATGTGTGCACGGATTGCTTCATACATTTATTTATTATGTATGTTTTCAGAGTTCCTCAAAAGTGTCAGGAACCAATTAACTGCTATTTTTTACATTCCAAGTAAGCGCGCAGAATTTTTTCTTGGTGGTTATAATTAAATGCGATCTATAGACACCATAGATGTTATTTTTTGTTGCGCTGCCAATCTAATGTTGGGATGCAATCTCTTGATTACAAATACGAGTACCTCTGTTTATGTATGTCAAACTCAAACTCAAAATATTTTGATAATTCACATGGATCTATACAAAGATTCTTGTGACGCGTCTATATAATTCTAAAAACTACCACCGGATCGGAACTAAAAATAAAATTTACAATAGTATATTACATTTCATCAATCTGTAGAGATTGTATGAGGAGCAATTAATCCCAAGCATTTCTATCTTCTAAATATTCTGAAATCTTATAATAACCTTTACCATACAACTTAGATTTAATACATTTTTGTCGGTGGCACCAATCCGGGTGGGTTTCCTGAATTCAGTATGATCATTCGGGGAATGATCCAGTATTCAACAAAGCGGTAAATTGTAGGTATCCAGATAGGCAGGTAGGCAATATTACAACCAATCCACACACGATTAGCCGCAAATAACGAATTCCGCAATATGATCGCTCGAAAACTTATTTCCAACCGAGCACTCAGTATATCTCGGGCAACTTTGTTTTATTAGAAAATTTAAAAAATAAATTTTGAGTTACCCTCTCCGAATCGAACTCGGGACCTTATCTCAGACAAAGCCAACTTTCAAATTCATTTAAAAAATTAATTATCTAGCTTTTTTACCTTGCTTTATTTACCTAGCTATATTACCTAAATACAGAACTGTTTGTAAATTAAAAAAATCTTTCAATATTTTTGTTCTATAAGTTTATGAACGTTACACTAGATTGATTATACCTTTGTAACTGTTTTGAATAAAATAATACTATAAAAAATATTTTAAAGTTTATTACTATACCAATATACGTATGTGTATATCCTAGCACAATATTATTGTGTTCAACAATTAAACTTAATTAACAATTACATCTTTATCAGGTTGATTTTATTAGTGCCTGTTTCCTCATTACAATAAAGTGTTTTAATAATATGTATAATTGTATAAAATATATAATAAGATAGTGGTCTGTGCGGTTTACAATACGTAACTTATGTAAATATCTCAGCACCGACAGACTGCGAGTCTCGGTTCGTCAACCTCCTGGCCGTGACCCAGTGCCGCGCCTATTCGCGGAACCGAACCGACCTTCGTGCGGTTTTTGCATTTATATTCGTGGTCTAGCGGTTCAGTTGTTGGACTTGACTGCCTGAGGTCCCGGGTTCGGATCCCGGGTCGGGCAACAAAAAGGAAATTGGGTTTTTCCAATTTTCTAATAAAAAAAACGTTGCTTGGGATTGGATATGTGCCCGGTTGGCGATAGGCTTACTTTACGTTTCTTTTGGCGATAGGCTTATGGGACTCAGTGTCTTCGGCTAGTCGTGGGTACCGTGGTTGTGCCTAAAGGCCTACCTCTTAGGTGATATGGGCGTGAAGATATTTTTTTTATTATTATTTTGTCAGATGAGACAAAGACCAAACACGCTATCCATAAGTGCAAGTCTACCGGCTTTCTTACACCCCTCCCCCACCCCATTATTATTGGCATTAGCCAAACACTGTCATAATGATGACAGGAACAATTAAGGCTGCAGATTACTTTCGGCTAGATAATTTTTTTTTATGATATTGAAAGGCAAACAAGCAGACGGATTTCCTGATGGTAAGAAATTCACGGCGCCTAGAGACACCAAAGGTGGTAATGGTGCGTTGCCAACCTGAGGCCGGGATGTTAGGCTTCGAGCAAAAATTAGTTTACCGGCTACCTAACCATCCAAACCGGAACACGTCATAACGTTTTGGCGACAGGAATAGATAAGGCGGTGGTACCAATCCGACTAAGTCGCTACGAAACTCTACCACCTAGTCAGAAGTCACGGTGTTAGTGAAGGTAAGCCTATACTCGCCTTTTACGAGCTGCCTGGTAGGATGGCAGATGGTCTATTCTGCAAAGGAGCACGGATCGACACGGGGAATCAATGCACGGCAACGTTCCACAAGTGGTATCAGTAGTAATGACCCGTTTAACTTGTGCTTTCCTCTTACTCTTACTTTGTTGTTCAAACGTGAAGTTGTGAAAACCGCAAAGTTGGCAACACATTAGTCATTCTAAAAAAAAAGTTCCTGGGTACAACGTCTCATTGTTACCGACAATAGAGTCCGTCCTGGTTGTGGAAAATTGTGCGTTTTTTTTAATTAGTATAGGTAAGACAATCAACAAGCAAACGACTCTCCCATTGGTTGAAATAATCGTGGACCATAGATAACATAGCTGCATAGCTGACCTCTGGCCGGGGTATTAGGCTTAGTGCAAATCTACCGGCTACCCTTCCCACCGGACCAGATCATGAAACTGTTAATATGGCGGCAGGAACCCCGGGCAAGTTGCTGAACAGTCTACCACTACTAGTCTTGTTGTCCTGTAACAGTGCTCGCCATGCGGGGAGGCATGTAGGCTATTCTACACAGGACCCCGTTTCTACACAGGAGAAGGGTGTAGAAGGTAAACTTACTTTAAAAGCTAAACATCTATGTCGCAGGATGTTTACTCACCGACACCCTCTTTAGTAATACAGTGTGTTACTTCTTTACTTTCGGTTATCGGTCACAAAAGTCAGTATTTATATCTGTGTGTAGCTTAAGGTTCAGTTTCTCTATAATATAGCAGTGTAAATGAAACTAACGATTTATTGCATATAATTTTAACGCTGACGTTAATAATAAACTCAGGTATGTTTTGATATTATATTCTCCTGAATTAAAATCTGTTGTTTTATTTACCGTCGCGATATCAGAAACATAATAACTGGCAACACTATTTAAATTACACAAATTATATGCGCAAAGCCTTGGCCCTGTTGACCGCTCTTGACTTACTTACCGAAAATTGCAATAAAGAAAGCAAATTCAATACCAAATCTTATCTCTTGGTAATATAAAAAGTTAAATTTGTATTATTAAGGCAGATATAGTTAATAATATCTAATTGTCTGTTATAAGCGGCTTTCTTCACATTTAAATTTTTCCCGCGAGAATATTTTGATCGAATACAGTTAAAAGCATCTAAATGCACTATTCATAATAATTTATAATTTCTTTATAATTTACGATTGTTATATAATCAGTACTTAATTAATTTTGGTTAAGTTTCCTTTGGTTTTGTTTAGCAGTTTTGGTAAGTATGCCGCGTTATACCCTCCTATAAATTCTGACCCAGAAAAGCATACATCAATATTTTCATTACAAAAATGGTTGTCCCGTCGAAAATCGAACCCGAGCTTTCCGGTTTCGATCCCTCGATCGACGAAGTGATCATGTCGAGATTCATATACAATTAATGGCAAACGAGCAAGCGGTTTACCTTATGGAAAGTGTTCTCCGCCACCCAGTTGCAACGCCAGGAGCCCCACAGTTGCGTTGCCATCCTTTTAAAAATGAGTAAACTCTTTGAAGGTCCCCAAGACGTAATATTACGGTGTTTATATTATGTTTATTGTAAAGTGGATAAAAATCGTTTGTATGACACAAACTAGGCTCCAAACCCTTGACCCTGACGACCGATCTTGACTTACTAAAACGCAATAAGGAAAGCGGTTTCAATACCGAATTATCTCCCGTTAATATTAATCGTTTGTCATATTATTATTATTTGCTTATTGTTAATTTTTAATCGCAAATTAATAAATATTGAGCTTAACCTTTTTCGATGGTAATGGGTAAAGGTCAATGATTCTAGAAGGTTCATAAAGTCATGATCAAGTCATAAAGGGACGATAGTTTAGCGTTCATTTGTTTACAAGTTAAAAACGTGTTTTATCTTGAGCTTGTTCGGAGCTCAATTGAATAAATTAGGTCTATTGCATATCTGTCAAACAGCTTGTAAGAGTATTTGATTGAGTAGAGTGTATTTGTCACGAGCATCATGACTGTGACTTATCTGCAAAATACTGGAATGACTCTCCCGGACTAGTACTATCGCCTTAACTTTTTTTGACTTGAGGTCATTGCTTGTCAATAGCATATTCGTCTGGAGGGCAGGTTGTGTATATACAACCTTATTAGACGAAACAAAACATCTGAGCTACACTTAGGCAACGTACTCTTACCATATTTTTTTTTGCTGCCCCAAATGTTTTAGTATTGAAAGAAAAATAAGCCAACGAACATGCTGATGGAATAAATATACGTTGATAATAGATTAATGTTATGGTAAACGTGTGTTGCCAGTTATTTCTTGCGTTTGAAACTCTTATAATAGTTTTATGTATAATTAGACAATTCATTTCTAGTACATATGATTAAAATATGTTAAGTTATTCGGAAATTTCGTAAAATTCATATATTATATTGTACAGAATCAGTATGTTTGTAGTTTCCCGTAATTAAAGAAATTTAATATTTTTAAATGTATAAATGTATTTTTTTGATCTAATAGTCTTTAAAACATTAACCAACCAATATGTTAAGATATTGAAATGTTCTGTTTCTGTCTCTACGAAAACACGAGAAAACGTGCAGTGGAAATAGCTATATGTTCTCCTAAATTACAATTTCAATATTTTGCCTTTGCTTTACAAATCCTTTTCCGTTTTAAACAACAGTTGTCCTTTAAATCACGACCGTAACACTTATTACATACTAAATATCACCCGCGGCTTCGCCCGCGATTAGTTAATAATCGTACACATAAGATTTCGCATTAATGGGTATAAAACGATAGGTATATTCTGACCGATGCAGCTGTTACACATTTGTGGATTGTCTACTGTGAAGCGTGCGTAACTTTTTATTTTTTAAATTTTTAATTTTCTGTACAATTTTTAACCCCCGACGGTAAAAGCGTAACTGTCTGTAACATCATAACTTCTAACTTTATAGACAAACTTCGATACAGTTTTATAAGATCGCGTCATCTTATAAAGCTACATCGAAGTTTGTGTAGTTTTACAAGATCGATCGAGGTGGTTCTGAGCTACCAATATCGAGAGGTTTTGTCAGGGGTTATTGAAAATGTTGAATATAATGACTATATCTTACAATTTAATTATATAATAATCAACACAAAGTAAGAAAACATAAAGAAAAAGAAGTTGTTCTCAAGTTATCGTGTGACCGAATATAGTAGGCATTAATTTGGTTATATTCCATGCTATCAGATTTCGGTTTCAAAGGAATATTTTGCCAATTCCACGGATTAATTTGTACATAGTAGCAGACTAATAAGTAATAAATTTGATAATAACCAATCAATGATGACGTTTTCGAAAAACTAGCAACTCAGCAATTGGCTAAATAAATTTACAATGCAATTTTGCATAAGTATCACCAGATTCCAATTTAGATTTGCCTGATTATGTATAAAAAATCAATAAATTATGTACAAAAAAATAAAAAATCAACAAAATTAGATTTATATGTGTCTTCTACGTCAACTCCAACTTTGTGCAGCTAAACTATCTATCTACTCTTACCTTTGATAGCGGCTAACGGCCAATATTAATAATCAATCCTAATCTAAAACTTGTTGTCCAAGATTGATATTTTGATCCATTTTTATGTTATCGCTTGCTAATAACATATCTGTGGGCAGGATAAATATGGCAATTAGGTGTAGGATAGGCCGGCGGATACGCAGCTATCTCGATTTTGAAATCGATCTTTAGAGATACATTATTAACATTGACCGTAAATATACACATTATGCCAAAAACATGCCCTCCTGATAAGCTACCACGAGGAAAACTGTCTGCCTCTTTGCCTGCAAATACTATAAATAATTCCGATTAGACGTTACAAAGTCAATGCTTTATGTGTAAGTCCTATCTGACAGACAGATTAACACTGAAACTAACTTGGAGAATTATGTTTGATTATAGAAATATAACTTTTAATGTTTTGTTGTTACAGGCGCGCGTCCATGATGTCTCCCCGCCAGCTGATGCGGCACTCCAACATGCTGGGCAAGTGGCAAAAGCGGGAAGTCTCCAATTTCGAGTACCTCATGTTCATCAATACTATTGCAGGTATGTTGATAAGGAAATACCTTAGGAACAGTTTGACCACCTCGTTAGTCGAGGAGCTAGCGTACTTACATAACTCCATCGACCAACTGTGATACCCAGGTTTGATTCTTGACGGTGGCAGGCATTTGTATCATGAACATCTAGATGTCTGCATTTCCGAGTCTAGGTGATTTCTTATTATTCTTATTTCTAATTTATTCTCGTATCTATCTACGTGTTTCTTTGTATTAAAATCGTTGACTAACACCCATAACACAAGCATGACGCTTACTTTGGTCTTACATTCAATTTGTGTAAATTGCCCAGGAACATTTATTTATTTATCATTATAAAAAACTAGCCACGGTTTAGCGAATCCTATAAATATTAAATGAAGGTCTCTAATATCACCCAACGACATCGAGATGCCATTTCTCGGCCACTGGAGTGCGAGTCGGGAAATCGCAATTGAGCCATAAACAACATTATTGAAGCCCTAATCCGGAAACCTTTTGTACCCTCATGCTATTCTGCAACTCGCAAATAAGTCATCGCATGCTATGGCATAGGAAGGAAAATGAACATACTAACATACTGATTTCCTGGTACTTTGTTATATAAGTACAGGTTGTCTAAGCAAGCGATTCCCAAAATGGATTCCATGGGACCTGAGAGTTTCACAGAAAATAAATCATAGGTCCGCAGAAATGTATTTTATATTTGCACCTCATTACTGTTAAGTAGGTATACTTATATACTATATGGGTAGGTTAATAATTATCATTATTGCAACAAACTGCATCATACTTAGTTAACATTAAACAGACAGTGCAACAATTTAATTTTTCACAATAAAATTTTTATTTAAAAATGTAAATTATAATTTCATATACTTTTATTCTACAATAAATTACAGTGTCGTTGTTTTGTATTAATTTAATAATTTTTGTTATGAAATATAAATATATTTAGTGGATATTCCGTTGTGTCAAGTTTGGTAATCTCTGGCCTAGAGACAGCACAGATGATAATTGCTATTTTTAGAATAGCAACTTATGCCTCTTGCTTTTTTTTTTGACTAATTTGTTGCTAATTCATTTGAAAAAAGATAACATGCATCTAAAATAAGTTTAGTTTGTGAACAGCAGAATTACCACCACTGTCTATTAATAACAAGATATAAGTATTTTCATTTTTTAAGCTGGCTTTTGTCTATATACAAGCTAATTTTATTTTAAAATATTTTCTGTAACTAGGAAACCATAATCGTACATGTCAGTACGACATACCACACCACTGATTTTCCCGCATCTCATTTGATAAGAGCGACAGTAATTGTTCTGTATGCGATATTACAGCCTTGGCATACAAATTCTACATTGAAATGACAAAACGTGGTAGAAAAGTAATTGTATGCTCTTGTCTTAAGGTGTCTAGCACGAACATTTATCGACTTAATTCTCGAGACCTTTTAATTTCAGAAGACGTATAAACAACATCGTATTGAACATACAAAATAAACTTATTTTCTATTGATTTCTAATTGCCTTTAAATTTGCTTCTTTTATTAATGAAAAAGTTTTTGGCTGAAATAAACAACAAAATACGTTTAAAAAGAATACAAATAAAGCAGTGGTCAACACTCCTAACCAATTTTATACCTAAGGAACAATCTTGAGCCAAGATATTATGTTGTTAGATGAAATAGGCACGAGATAAAGATAAAAACAGACACAACACAATCCGCATTGTGCATACTAAACACATTTGCTATAGTTAAAACATTTGAGGATTAATTTAAAAAAAAACTTTAAAGCAAAATTTACGTAATCCTTTTAAAATTAACTTATATACCCCTACGATTGAAAAATCCTTCCCTAGTAGCCTACGTCGTAAGAGTGTGCGAAGTTTTAAGTTTCTATACCTACTTAATTTATACCAAATTTCATGCAAATATGTTCAAGGAAAAAAATATGAAAAATATATCCCCTCTTTCACCCTCTTGGGAGTTGAGTGTTGAAAAGTCTTCCCGTGTCGGAAATAGATAATTCATAAAAGGAATACGTGTGCGAAATTTCAAAGGATTTAGTATACTTATAAAATTATCATCCCTAGTTTAACCAGTTACTTTTAAAAATACGTAGTTAATAACGAAATTCAAGCAAACATGTCTAAGAATTAAACAATACAAAAATGATACAAACTTTCATCTTCGACTTCACTCCCTTGCGCGTTCCATTTTGAAAAATGTTAAAATACGTATCTCATTAATTTTTTACTCAATCCAGATGAATTTTAATGCAAAATAAAATAGTCTAAGAAATAAAAAAAAAACACTCTCCATTTTCATCCCCTTGGAGGTTAAGTTATGAATAATTCTTAGTGGATTTCCTCAGAATACATATGCGAAATTTTTAATTTCTAGCCCTAAGGGTTTGCTCTGTACATTAATCAGTCAATCAGCTTTGATTTTTATATATACAGATTTGGAAGCAGATAAGAACTAAGGAGTAACATAATATTCTACTTTTTATCACGATATCAAAGCGGAGTCTGGTGGCAGAACTAAATAAGTTAAATAAATCACGGCCACATTCTTAGAAAATCCAGCGAATAAACTCAGTGGCCTAGTCTTATAACAGAAATGTTAATAGGTGGTCTTAATTGAGTTAAACATTACGACTGCAACGAAAAAAATCGAAAAATATTGTGCTAGTGATATTATTATTCGAAATTTGGAAACTTAACTCGATATACCTCGGAGGTAAAAGAATATCGAGTAACAAATCGATTCTATTCGATGTCGATAGATGTTCATGTTAGAGCAATACTGTTAAGGTTTTGTTTGAATGTCGCATTTTATCTAATCTATTAACAAACTAAACTAACATCTAGTCTAGAATACTAGACTAGATGTTCCCCACGGCTACGTTTGCGAGTGTAAACCATTTTACTCTTCCGTAAGTACCCGTTTAGATATTTGGATAAAAAGTAGCCAATGTAACTGTCCTCCTCTTTTAACTATGTATCTCCAAATACACAGTTCTACCAAAATATCCTATTGCGACTTGGAAAAAAGGCAAACTCAATTTCCTATTTATAATACTAATGTGGATCAACCAACTTTTGAACCGTCATAACGTCAGTGCTGGTCATCGTCGTGTTCCAGTTTGTAGGGTAAAGTAAGTTGCAAATACATACAGTGTAAGTATCGCAATAATCTAAACACCTTTATAATGGCGTCAGGCAACCCCGTACACCTTCGTACATCGGCCGAATTTATTTCTAAAAATTACGTTTTGTATGTTTGCCTATTTATATTTAAAAAAAAACTGATATCCTTATGTTAATGCACGTGTAGAGAATGAGTTTTGCATATTAAATACATTGAAACAAATGATTTCTCTGGAGATTACCTGCTTATGTAACTAGTACACAAAGGACAAGGATAAAAACACAACATGTCCTGTTTTTTAATCGATAATATGACAGCATTCATTATTATATCATGGGTCAATAGCGATCATTAACGATTTTAATAAATCCAGTTACACTTATTAAATACTATCAAAAACATTTTCATACAAAATGTTGCCTAGACGAGTCCATACGACTTGCAGTGTAAAAATGTTATCAGTTTTCGCCGTGTTGGTCTGGGCTTCTTTGCAGAACAGACCATCTGCCATCCTGCCAGGTAGCTTGTAAAAGGCTTACCGCCTCTAACACCGTGATATCTGACTGGGTGATAGAGTTTCGCAGCGACTCACCCGGATTAATACCACGTCAGTGCTTTGCTTTGATGTGTTCCGGTTGAGAGGGTAAGGTAGCCGGTATTCTTACTTTTACTCGAGCATATCGGCCTTCTAATAGCATAAAAAATAGATTTCACGTAAAGCCAAGCTTCTCACTCTTAAAGCTCTAACTCGACAACTTTATTTTGCTGTAACTTTTTGTGAAGTTTATTTACACTTTAGCCACAATACGTATGCGGTAGATCGCACATTCCTTGCCGAAAAATAGTGACGCGCTTGTATTTTTTAGATCGTGTTGTATATTTATGAAAACTATCTAGTTTGTTAAGTATCTTCACGCCCATATCCCCGAAGAGGCAGGCAGAGGCACAACCAGGGCACCCACGACTAGCCGAAGTTACTAAGTCCCATAATGTGATAGGTGGCAAGCCTATCGCCAACCGGGCACGTTTCCTATCCCGACCAACATATATATTTTTTATTAGAAAATTGGAAAAATCCAATTTTCTTTTTGTTGGCCGACCCGGGATTCGAACCCGAGACCTCATGCAGTCAAGTCCAACACCCGGACGCTCGACCACAGAGGCGATAAGTTTGTTAAGTAGGGTGATAAAATACATATATTTACATATAGTACGTACATTTTAAGCCTTACCCATTCCTGTCACCTAACTTTCTCATGTTAAATTTTAGAAAGAGCTGGGAAAAGTCCGTTTCAGTCAGGTTGTTATCGCACTGTAAAATGTTGTTTCTTTATAAGCGACGCGACGTGTGTTTTGACCTCTAGCAAATCCGTCTGCTTATGTTTTCCTTTATTACATTACAAACAAATAACACGAGAAACGTTGGTTTGGTAATGTAGGGGGTCTATTTCAAAACGCTTTAATAAGGAACTAGGCGTTTTGCTTCGTTGCAGACGTAACAATGAAAATGTGATAATTACAGTTGCTTACCGACTCCGTCGCATGTCGTTATCATCGGTATGTACAGTTATTTGCAATAAAATATTTCGTTTTCAAAGTTACCATAATACTTAATTACTTTTTTTTTTGAATGACTAATTTGTTGCTAATCTCGCGATTTTATGCAACTTCACCGAGCTTTGTGGGCCGAGCAGAGTGCTCAGCCCGAGACATCATTATTTAAATGCATGGGGCTGTTACCTACAACGCCAGCACCAAGGGTTGTCTCCCGGGAGACCGTACCTCGACTTGGTGCTGCGTTCTGGTTACTGGGTGGATTGGAAGGAGGAATATTAGCGGCTCGTTGCCCGGCGTTAGGCGCCGGGCGCAAGAGAGGTCTTCGTCGCCGAGACCGGAGGCAAAGGTGTCGTGTGATGTTGTTGTGATTACTTAATTACATAAAATTTGTTTTCAAAGAAAAAAGAAGCCATTTTAAAGTTCGTGCAACTTGAGTGAACAACGGCAATTTTAGTGACCGAAGTCATTATTAGAAGGTAACTAACAAATTTCTTGTTATTAAGAGCTAGCAATTTCACGCAGCTTCACCTACGTAACTTGGCTTCTACTGCATCGATTTTGATGAAACAAAGCCTATGTCACTCATGGATAATATAGGATTCTAAAGGTTAAATAATTTTTTAAATCGGTCCATTAGTTTCGAAGCCTATTCACTTCAAACAAACATAAAATCAAAACTTTCCTCTTTATAATATTAGTATAGATTTTTAAGAAAATGTGATTTTGGTCTTTAGTAATTAATTAATTAAGTAATTAGTTATTATTACACATAGATTAAAGCAAACTGTAAGGTATGTGTTATTGTACCTAATTAGTGTTTTAAGTGATGTAGCACTATGATATAGACTATAATATTAACTTAACTTTACTCTCTTACTGTTTATTAAGAAGTTGGTAAGAGTAGTTATATAATATGAAATCAAACACATAATATATTTTGTAGTACCACCGGGATAAAAAAATGACTTTAAAAATCCCCCGTGTTGGTCCGGGCTCCTTTGTAGAATAGACCATCTGCCTTCCTTGCCAGGCAGCTCGTAAAAGGCGAGCAAAGGCTCACCGTCACTAACACCGTGAATTCTGACTAGGTGGTAGAGTTTAGCAGCGACTCGCCCGGATTGGTACCACCGCCTTACCTATTCCTGCCGCCATAACGGCATGACGTGTTCCGGTTCAGAGGGTAAGGAAGCCGGTAAACTTACTTTTGCTCGGGGCACCATTACCACCTTTGGTGTCTCTAGGCGGCGTGAATTTCTTACCATCAGGAAATCCGTCTGCTTGATTGCCTTCCAATATCATAAAAAAAAGTATCTTAAAGTACGTCTTGTATTTGACTATTAATTTCACAATTCGATTTGTGATATACGGTATACCCCAAATCGATAATTAAAGCTAACAATGAATTGCACTATATTCTTCCGGTACTAAACTTAAACTTAATGAAAATTTCTCTAAATTTCGTGAATTTACAATCTATCGTCTATATATTTCTGTAACTGAGAAATGTAAAATTTTTTCTTGCCCGACTATACGCATGTTCATAATAACGTCAACGTTTGATTAGCACCTATTATCGATTATTCAATACGGTCTTTTACGATGTTTTTTGTTGGGACTCTTTATGTAATACCTGAATACTGAGGATCACGTTCAGCAGATACTAAGTAGGTCATCTGTGACGCAATTAATGATTCAATGAATAATAATTATATCTGAATGATTATACTATATAATAATTATACATATTCTGTGTGTTATGATAAATGACGCTTCTGTTTTTTAATGTGAATTAAATAGTTTTCTGAATGATTCATCCTTACGTTATTAGTTATACGGTGATTTAATTTATGTAATAGTATTTAAATAATTCAGTAAATTGTTATTGTAATGCATACAAATATATAACAAAGAGTTGCTCGCTGCTATGCGCCCCAATTAAAAAAAATAAAAAAAAATTCTCATTACAAAATATTGTTATCTAGGATCAAATACTTATACAATTTTCATAAATATAGCTACTCTATGATGCGTCTCTTACGACCACTGTTTGTGGCAAGCCTTTTTAGGACACAGACGTCTAAGCCTAAGAACTCTCAAAGCGGTTTTTGCCCGCGCCTGTGGCCCGCAGGTTCTGTAGAATGTAAAAAAAAAACATCTTCACTCCCATTTCCCCAAAAGGAGTAGGCAGAGGCACAACCAGGGCACTCACGACTAGCCGAAGATTCTAAGTCCCACAATGTGATAGGTTGCAAGCCTATCGCCAAGCGGGCACATTCCCAATCCCGACATTTTTTTATTCGAAAATTGGAAAATCCCAATTTTCTTTTTGTTGCCCGACCCGAACCCGGGACCTCATGCAGTCAAGTCCAACAACTGAACCGCTAGACCACAGAGGCGATTAAATTAGATTAGAATGTAGATTTATATTATGCAAAAAGTGAGAGTTTCACGACGCCACACCCACAGCGCCCGCGGTTGTTCGCGGTTCAGCCGCAGCGGTCGCCCGCCCGTAGATACGTACTCGTACAAGTTTGCGAGCGATGATTTCAGCCGCGACGGCTATGTGACCGCACAAATTAGCGGCCTCGTGAAATTTTGAAATAAAACCGCAGTTCCGCGACCATCGCGGGCGAGGGTAAAAACCGATCCGTAAGTTCTTAGTCTAAGAAGGTCCAAAGAGTGTGTAATTCATCTACTAAACAAATTGTATGTCTCAGACAACAAATGTCATATTTTCGCAACGAATACATACTTCGTCAAATCTTGCTTTACATATTTAAAAAAATCATGTTATGTAATATTTGTAGTTGTGTTTTACTTGAATAATTTGTATTAAAATAAATTCTAAGTACACATTTTCTCCTCTGTAAGCTTACAAGTCAGTACGTAAGTAAATGAAAATAAATGAATACATAGATAATAGCATTTGGCGCACAGGATTAATTTTACCGGTAACAATTTTTCAAAATTGGTTCTGTGGTTCCAGAAAATTCATCCATACCATTTCACAGTTACCAGCCCAACAGTGCTAACAAGGACATATCTATTTCATGCCTCTATATAGAGTATGTACAATTTGCAAAGCATATATATGTGGCAGTGTTTCGTGCCATCTATAAGTTTTTTCGCACGTTTACTACCGCAAATAAATACGTCGATAATATGCTAACAGCATTAATGTTGTATTTTTTCGTCACCCTATACGAACGCTACGATAAAATGCTAAACTCATTATCGTATACTCATATAGTGCTACTATTTAAATTATGCTTACGCTATACTTTACGCTTCGGCTTTACACTTTTTACTCTTTTTACACTTTAAACTTTTATTTTTAGATTGGCTGACCTAATCTAAATTTAAGCGAAATTAATAATTAAGTAATAATTGTGTAATAACAACTCTATATAGATATATTTAAAATACATTCGGATTTCCGAAGCTTGACGAATATAGCCGAAGTGCATAATTTAAATCGTACTAGGTACTACAATATATTGGAAACTAAGACATTAATATCGCTTTCGTCCGCGACTGCACTGTAAACCTTACACAATGTTATCTTGTTGCAACTTCCCTATTTCCAAACAGTTTTGCGGTCATATTACAAGTATTTTTGCGGTGTCATTATAATGCGATTCTGTTACCTGAGATACGAATTCTTAAGCTAGCATAATTTTGATATAAAAGCAAATTTCAATGTTGTGACAGAATCGCAATAACAGAGAATCATCATTGTCATCATCAGCCGGAGGACGTCCACAGCTGGACATAGGCCTCCCCAAAGAGCGCCACAAGTCACAATGGAGAATAGACAGAATGAAATATGTCGAGTAATTGACGCTTAACGATATCTATCGGTACGGGTCGGGTTCAGTCCCTAATAGGAGAAGGCATTTGTGATGTAACCATTGATGTGGTTGTTTTCGAAACGTCTCTGTATGAAATAAGTAATGAATGCGAAGGAAGCTAGGCAGGTCTGCGGAGTTCGGAACATTCGATACTCCTTGCTTCCCTCAAGCAACTTGCAAGGGCAACTTGCAAGCAAGGGACTTGTCGTGAAGATATGCATGTGTGTAGCACAGTGTAATGAAGATATGCCCACTTATACATAGATACATACACACACGTGCACACTAATGCACGCCAATGCACACTACTTTAGAATAAATGTTAATTAATGTAAACGACACAAACCAGTACCAAAAATTTTAAATTCTTTGATAAAAATTAAAAAAATTACTTATTTGTACTAATTGTAACACTCAAACTTACCTTTTAATTATTTCCATAAAGTTTTTCCTTCGCATATCATAAAATTTAACGTCAACAGTCTTTCTTGATAAAAAAATAAAACCTTCGCACAGATTAAAACCGCGCTCCCAAACGTCACTTTGAGCACTACTTCCACAGTCATTGGTTAATTTCCGTACCGAAATATTTTTTATTTTACTTTTTTCTATTTCGCTACAAACGTCTGCGAAAGTGGGCACCGGTTTGGCGAATGTCTGACTTCTCTGCAAAGTGAGAAAAGTAGAAGCGGTCGCGTGGAAATAACAATGGGCTATGTTGCATTATCAATTCAGTATCGTGACCCAACATATTTGATGTATAAACAGTAGCCATGGGTCAAAGTGCAGTTTAGAATCAAAGTAAGGGTCTTTAAACATTATACTCACTTTCGTACGTTGATCGGAAAAGACTGAGGAGCATTTCTTCATTCGCATTTAAGTCCAATTGGTTGTAAGTTTCAATTTCAAATTTCGAATCAATCACCATCCGTCTCTTGAACGGACTTCCGAACAAAAGGGGGATAAACTATTTAATTTTGACAATTATTTTTTGTTTCTAACTGTTAGGCAAAGGCACAAAGGGCGGGTAGACGATTGTTTTCTGGACGACTTAACGAATAAGTACTGTTTATACAAGTGATGCATACATTGTAACAAAGTTAATAAGGAACAAAGAAATTTCTAATAAGAAACTGCATCGGCGTTGATTACTGACCTATTTCACTGGACATATTTTAAATTATTTCTGCGTAGAATGTACTCAATCATAGGTAAAAAATATATACGACAAGGATACATAATTATATTCTGTACATACATTCGTACCTATACACATACTCGTATATTTTTCCACAATCGGGTAATAATTGTTAAGAAGACACTAATTCCCACAATGTGATAGGTAGCAAGCCTACCGCCAACCGGGCACGTATCAAATCCCGGGCAACATTATTGTTATTACAAAATAGGAAATACGCAATTTCTATTTTTTTCGTTGTCCGACCCAGTGATCGAACCCGGGACCTCAAGAAGCAAGTCTGACGCCGGAGCGAGACCGACAGAGGCGCCCTACTGTTTACTAACTAAAAGTTATTTTTGCAACAATTATTGCGGCGCTAAAAATTTTCAATGAGTCCATGATTCCTCCTGCCTTTGTCCGTGTCGCGAAGAGAGAGTGCGGATGTGTTGGCACACCGCTCAGCAGTGATCGGACAACTTCGCAATATTACAATCGGGTCAGTCGTTAGACACGCCATGCTCTGTAAGTGACATAGGCAGAGCAAAAAATTGTGCCAAGGAAAATACTGAAACCGTTAGCCCTTATACTATTGTGAAAAAACTCTAGATAAAAAACTTAATCTGCTATATTCTAAATCTGATAGAATTGACATAATATGAGGCGGCTAGAACCAGAGTGGCTTACTGTTTTTTTTTACGATATTTAGTTTATGGTTTCTTACAAGGCCTCAGAGAACCATAGTGGCCTAACTTTTACAATATTGAGTTTCATGATTTCTTATAACAATTGGAAGAAACCATAAACTCAATATTGTATAAAAAAAATAGTTAATCCACTCTGGTTCTCGTGGCCTCATATTATAGCGTGCAAAAAAAAACTATTCATTTCTACTGTGATCTGTTCGTTTAAATAAAATCGTTTAAATTAGAATAAATGTAAGGTCCTTACTATCTATCTATAGACTCTATGGTATCTCATGACGTCTCGGATTGGGCAAAAAAAAATTAAAATGTGTTGTTTTGCAATTTTCTATTAAAAACGTTGCCCAGGATTGGATATGTGCCCGGTTGGCGATAAGCTTGCCACCTATCACATTGTGGAACTTAGTGTATTCGGCCAGTCGTAAGTACCCTGGTTGTTCCTTTGCCTACGACTTCAGGGATACGGGCGTGAAGATACTCCTTTTTACTAGATTTAGCTATTGATTTTTAGCGTAAGGATGTGACAACCCAATCACAGTCTGATGGATTGAAATAATAATAAGATGTTTTGATAATTTCCGGTCAAATAAGTTTTGAGTCTAATTTAAATTAAGTTTCTATCATCGCAGTCATTCAGACTAGACGATAGAGTCCTTTAACAACTCGCTTAGATTGGTTTCTTATAGATATACTAGCTGACCCGGCTAACGTTGTTATTTTTTTAATTGTGATTTTAGTTAAAAAAAATCGGGGTGAGTCCTCTTACCACTTAGGAGAATGATAAATAGATAGTAACCGATTCTCAGACCTACTGAATATGCACATAGAGTTTGGTGAAAATCGGTAAAGCCGTTTCGAAAAAGGACAGTGTTTTTTTTGTGTCACAATGTAACAATGTTAATTACATTGTGACACGAAAATTTTATATAAAAGATTTTGTAGGAACAGACAAACAATTTGATATCCTGACGTGACGTAAACCGGTCATCGTGACGTTGTATATCTTACCATATTTGTCTATACTTTCAAGAAGTTGTTGGAGTGTTTCTCTCCAGAGACTTGAAAGTCTTTTCCGTAATTTTACCAGCCACGCTGCACTCTAAACCAAAAATGGGAGCACTGACTTTATCGAGGCAGGAAGAGAAATACTGCGGGTCTCCCACAATCAATACACATTAGCAGACAATTAGGTCATCACATACCTACTCTAAAAAACCATCAAAAATATGCGACTTGTCTAGCAAATGTACAGTCTCTTCTATGGAAGTTGGACTGCGTGTTTTCATATACAATTAGGTATGTGTACTAAAAATTGGTATTTGTTCCAGGTCGCACATACAACGACCTAAACCAGTACCCGGTGTTCCCGTGGGTGCTCACCAATTACGAGAGCGAGGAACTGGACCTCAGCCAGCCGTCCAACTACAGAGATCTTTCCAAGGTATTCTTGAATGTTATACCTAAAAACAACTGTCAGTGTCATAACCATCATAAAGAAACTTTTTTCTAGAAAACTAAGAAACGCTTCAGACCGCCTCGTTGGTCGAGTGGCTAACGTACACGCCTATCTACATCGACCAACCGCGAGGCTTGGGTTCAATTCCCGACGGGAGCAGGCATTTGTGTAATAAACATTTAGATGTCTGCATTTCCTTGTCTGGATGTTTATTAAATTTATTCTGGTATCTATTTAAGTATTTATATGTATACTAGCTGACCCAACAGTTGTTGTTCTGCTACACGTTTATTGTGATTTTAGCAAAATAGGAGTGGGTCACCCTTATCACTTAGGGGTATAAAAAATAGATGTTGGCCGATCCTCAAATCGGTCGAGCGGTTTCAGAGGAGTTCAATTACGCACACCGTGACTCGAGAATTTTATATATTAGAAGAATCGTTGACTAACACCCATAACACAAGCATATAACTTGCTTACTTTGGGGTTAGATTCAATTTGTGTGACTTGTCCAGGGATGTTTGATTATTTATTCAATGATAAATTAAATGTTGCTTCTCTTCTCTTCAGTGTGACCGTTGGTGATGCTCGCCTTACTTAACTTACTTTTGCTATGCTCGCCTTAATCCTGCTGCCATGTCAACGCTCTACACTGTCGTATTCCGTTAGAGTAATTCCTTTAAATAAAAGGCACCTATCCACTGATTGTAACACGGCATTTTCACTAGATAGACTCTAGTGAAAATGCCGCGTCAGCTATTTGTATTTCTTAACATAAAAAAATATGTCTGCTTTTGAGCCTTCTAAAGCCATGAAAAGCTACCAATTACAATGAATGCCACATTGGTCTAGGGATTGACCTAACTACGCCGTCCACGTAATGAAATGGAGTTCTATTCTCGGGAAGGTATCCCTACAAAAATATTAAATAAACTTTGGTTCGGTTTGGGAGTTAATTACAATGCTATTCCCATGTAATAGAATTATTAATTAATTACCCTTGTCCCTAGCATATATAGGGACATTTTTATTTATTTATTTTAAATTTCAGCCAATCGGTGCTCTCAACCCGAGTCGAGCTGCGTACTTCATCGAGAGATACAACACATGGGAGCATGAGTCCACGCCACCGTTTCACTACGGAACCCACTACTCCACTGGCGCGTTCGTGCTTAACTGGCTTGTCCGACTTGTAAGTACTTTTCTTGCATTTTAGCGCCATCTAGGGAAAACATGTTCGCAGTTTTTTTCGTACGAGTAATTATTGAATTTCGTGTATTATATTTTTCGTGTATTTTATTTATATTTCGTAAATTAGTCAATATTGGTGGCATTTTGTTCAGTTTAAGTGCTATCATGGGGAAATTAGTGTACCAGGTATTTCCTTGTTGCCGGTAATCTTACTCAATACGCTTGAGTGAGGAGGCCACCGCTTCGTTCAAGGTAAAAAAAAAGGTTTAAGTTTACATGACATAACTTTTACGTGTCACTTATGATTTATTATTTTGTAAATAGCCTACCGGTTTCGCTTATAGAGCATCATCAGGGCTAAAACTTAAACTACTAGTAGCAGTACAAGTGTTTCTTTCTTTATTTAAAAATATGCATATTTGAAAGTTCCAAACGCCGACGATGGAAAATATTAAATACTTTCTTTTTTAATAATTTAAGCCCGATTTAGCTTAATCGTGTAACTAGGTGCAAACTTATACTTGGCTAATCGGCAGATGATAACGCTAATGCCAAATATTAAAAATAATTTCTTCAATCTTACCTTTCTTCAATATCTGGGTTAAGTGTATCATAGAAGTATCTTGATGATAAAAATTCTCGCCTTGAAACACCAAAGATATAAATATGTATTTACTTATGTTGTTATTGAAAATCGATTAATATTATAAATGAGTTTGTGTCTTGTATGTTTTTTCCGATTTTACGACAAAACAGCTAAATTTTAAAGTTACTTTTAGCAATATCAAACATTAGAGGACTTATGTAAACTAGGGTTGACATGCCACGATCAGATCACTCGGATATTACCCGAGGGTGGCGTCAAGAGTCTTCGAAACCGGCGTTGTTTGTATGAAAAGTGTAATGAATGTGAAGGCAGCCAGACAGGTTTGTCAGGATCTTGAGATCTGGCACTCGATACTCTCTCCCTACCCAGTAATGGACTTGGTGTGAAGATATGTATGTATGTAAAATCAACAGATTTCTGCGATAAAACTTAAACAACTGTAGTTACACAGTTGAAGCCGCAGGAACAGCTAGATACCAATTGACTTGTCCTGAACTCAGTACGTAGGCGGCAGTACGTAGAAAAATGATTTGTAGCTTTTTTTTGAATGTATAATATTTGCTAACCTCGCGGTTTTCACAACTTACCCGAACTTTAAGATCGGCAGCAATAAGGTGTTATTCAAAATTGCTTAGTCACGATCAACGTAAAATTATGAATGTACTTTAGAATTAGTCTTACTCTAAAACTAATAGTTTTATTTAACAGTTCTATTAACTGTTAATTATAAAAAGTCAACGTAATTCTTGTAACCATTTTCAAAAGTAATAGGCACCCGCACTAAAAAAAACAGTCGTTTTGGAGTAAAACCAATATAATATTACAGTAGTCGCACAGCATTGACAGAACAAACTAGTTTCTATATTCGAAAGAATATTTTAACCAAAATCTCGTACTGCGGCTTAGGAACCTACTAGAAAAGTCGTGGATAGCCCTGGTTGTACCCCTGCCTACCTCTTCGGGGATACGGGTGTGAAGATACTTTTAATCTTACTAGATTTAGCGTTTAATATTTTAGCGACCAACACTAGGAAAAAAACTATTTGAATGTAAACATATACCTACACTGTGTAAATGACAGCGTACCGAAAAATGAAACCCTGGATTCTGTACATGATAATGCATAAATAAGTATGATAAAGGGACATACATACAACATAATATTATTATGATACGATAGAGACATGCATATGTAGTTGGAATTTCCTGTCAGAAATTTCGTGATTTTTTAATTTTTTTTTTTATTGATTTCACTATTATTTCATTAGTACTATCTAACGCAACTCGATTTTTATTTAAAATCTTATAAATAACACATTTTTACTAAAAACAGCAATGTAAACAATGTAATAAAACCGCGAGGCTCGGTTTCGATTCCGGGTCTGGGTGTTTATTAAATTTATTTTTGTATCTATTTAAGTATTTCTTTGTATTAGAATCGTTGACTACCTAACACCCATAACACAATCATATAATTTGCTTACATTGGGGTTAGATTAAATTTATGTAACTTGTCCAGGAATATTTATTTATTTATATACTTTGTTCGTTATATATTGCGGGCTGAAAAACTGCTAAATATTTAAGAACTTGTTTCCGACAAAAACTCTTAACGGAATTTTAAAGTCTGATATATATCTAAACTACCACAGAAATTTTCGTTACGGTGGCAAATACATATACAATGTTGATTTCGTATTATTTACTTTATTTTCTTGTGAATAATCAGCCCATAAAAAATTCTACATCACTCTAGATAGATAAAATTCACATGAAATTATCGAAATACAAACACAGAACAATACACGTATATTTCCATTACCAACATAGGTGCGAACGAACAAATATTTGACTGAGATAATTTTTTATGATATTGTATGGCAAATAAGCAAAAAAAAATCGATTGTAAGGCAATAAACGTCTTCTATATATCATGTCACTTTATATCATGTCACTCTGAGGATAGGGTGTGCGGAGAAAAGTAACTCCCTAGTAATATAAATGCGAAAATGTGTATTCTTACACGTATGTTACAATTTTAAATTAAAAAGGCTAGACCGATTTCAATAATATTAGCATAAGCATTGGTGGTAATTTTGTTGCCCACTCACTGAACTAGTTTTAAGTTATCGCTGCCTTCTTTTAACGAAAGAAACAGAAAGAGAAAACACTTTTAGCGCTGTCAAATTAGACTGTCATTTCTACAGACGTTTAAACTATTACTCGGAAAACGTCGATTAAAAACATCGCGATTTGACATGTTCGGACTAATCTGACGCGTCTAAAACGTCCCATCTCTTTTGTTTTTGTTTCATTTGAGAGAGCTAGCATGCATCTAAAATAAGTTTAGTTTGTGAACAGCAGAATTACCACCATTGTGTCTATAATAATTAGTCCTTGAATAAATCTCAACTGGTTCTCGCAGGAGAAATAGGTATGTCACTTTAATGTGGTTAATGTGGCAAAGCAACACTTAGTTTTTCATATAAAAAAATATAAGCGTAACATATGAAATCATTCTTACTTTTTACTGTAATCGCATCGCATTTGAAAGGATGGACCAATTTTTCTAGTTATATTTGTTGTTTTGGTTAGTGTTAGGAGAAGGTTTTTATAAAAAAAACCCCGAAAATTCTAGGGAAAATGGGAAAAATAATGCTTGAATCCATACAAAAATTATTAGCAGCTGTTTATAACAAGCAATACGAAGTTCGCAGGGACGGCTAGTATTTTAAAATAAATAAGTAAAATGAAATTAAATAAGTGTTTTTTTTTACTTTAAGCGATTTGGAATATATGCCTTTCCCGTTTTGATCCCGGGCTCCTACAAAATAAACTGCTTTCCTACAAAGCAACTCATAGAAGGCGAGAGTTGGTTTGCCTGTTACAAACACTGCAATTCGTAACACATAGTCACTGTAACATATACTCAGCATGACAATTAGTCACCGTGGCATATAGTCATCGTCAAAATTAGTGACCGTGGCATATAGTCACCATGACTATATGCCACCGTGATAGAGTCACGCACATTACTTATTCCAGCCACCATAACGAGGAAAGCACCGAGGCAACAGGACTTTACCACTGAGTCGACTGACTGCGCTACTGGAGTGTTCCTAACATTCGAAACTACAAGATTATTCCAATAGCGGGCGATATGGTCGTCACATCTCGATAATAAGACATTTGATTTTATTAGAATTGACACCTCGAACATAATTCAAACCAAAACCACGACGAATCTCGTGAAATGATATTTATTGTTTAATTTATTGTACAAAGATAAAACGAGTAAACAAGCTACGAAGCAAACAATGACGGTACGTTTCAGCACAAAACGTGATAATGTTCAATTATTATATACTTCGGTTGAATTCACTGTATTCATTTTCCTTTGTGTGTTTTCTACGGAACCAGAAAACCGTGAACGACTTGACAAGATTTAATACCATAGTTGTCTTTAACTTCACGCCAATTACTGCAGGGAATATACAGATAGGCATCATTGTCATAATTAGATTGTTTCGCAAAAACGACGTTTACGCAACCTAACAAAAATGTTTTATGACAAAGTGCCCAAAAAATGCGATTCTTTTGTAAAAACCAAGGCATATCCTAAATCGCTATATAACAGTTTTTTAGCCTTGTAACATATATCTTGCCCCGTATTGGTCCGGGCTCCTCTGCAGAATAGGCTATCTGCCTTTCTGCCAGGCAGCTCGTAAAAGGCGGGCATAAGATTACCGTCACTAATACCGTGACATCCTACTAGGTGGTAGAGCTTCGCAGCGACTCGCCCGGATTGGTACCACCGCCTTACCTATTTCTACCGTCATAACGTCCAATGCTTGCCGTTAACGTGTTCCGGTTCGGAGGATTAGGTAGCCGATAAAGTTACGTTTGCTCGAGCCCTAACATCCTATCCTCAGGTTGGCAACGCACCATTATCACCTTTGGTGTCTCTAGGCGGCGTGAAATTTCTTACCATCAGGAAATCCATCTGCTTGTTTTCCTTCCAACATCATCATATACAGCGGACGCTTCCAAATTCCCAATTGGACCGTTCCAAGCCAGCAAGCACTCCTTGCCTAGTTGGGAAGATGTTTCCTTGTCCAGTGTCCATCCCTTCGCGTCGTCGGCGCTTCCATCCTATACTACAACGGACGAAGATATTCTATGTAGTCTCATTTGATAATTTTTCTACGTGCTTTAAGCACATTCTTATTACTCTAAGACTTTAATGCCATCAGTCGATTGCAATGCATTACATAAATAAAAGTGTCTAGGCGCTCTTTTCCTGGAAGAGGTAGGTAGAAGTGCAACTAGACCCTCGACTTGCGAAAAATACTATGTTTTACAATGTGATATGTGGCAAATCTTTCGCCAACCGGAAAATCCGGGGATTGTTACTACTGTTTAACTTTGGAGAAAACCATACCAAAAGTATATGACAACTTTGACGTAGATTTGGTAAATTATGCACATGGCATGGTTAAGAACAATGGAAACGCAGTTTAAAATAGGTATCATTAGAGACACGCGAGCAGTCATCGTGAATTACAAGTAACATTAACGCGACGAGACGTACACCGAGACGTCAGACCAATCGCAGTTGGCGGCAAAGACGCGGCGCAACAGATGTGGTGACGTCAAAAAAAAAAACATATTGAGGATATTAATGAAAATAGAATGGTTGTTTAGGACTTGAATACGACTAACGACGAAAAAAGTGACACATGAATGAATTGAGTTCATATTTGTATTCAGAGGCGGATTAAGTAGACGCGGGGCCAATCGCAATTTTCTAGTCCGGGGCCCTAGAATCTGTTTTACAAGCGAACAAGATTTAGACATTTCTTCTCATTTTTGTATGTATACTTATACGGGGCGTTACAATTTGTTAAAGCTCGAGTTGAATTCTTAAGGCAGTTTTTTTTTTAATGACTATTGTGTTGCCAACCTCGCGGTTTTCGCGGGCTTTGCTTTTCTTAAGGCAGGCAATCCAGGTCAAAGACATTTTCTGGGTCTGAGTATTTATAAGATGCGTGCGCGAGAGTGTGTGTATTTTTTTATTGTTTATAAAAAAACTTCTCCACTTGGCCATAATGATTATAGGTTAATTGCTTAAGCCAAATTATGATGTCTTTTTTAATTTGTGATAATTGTTTCTCATAGGATATATATTTATTTCTTCGTTTATTCTATTGTAAAGTTTAGCAGATTATTTGTTTGAATCAAGAAACAGATTTTTTAAAGTGTGCTTATTAAAGTGTAAATTTGTTTTCTACTTTTACAGGTTAGATGTAGATGACATGACAGTCTCTGATCTATCAAATATCCAAGATATTTAGTGCTCCAAACTTTTTATATAGTGGGGCAGTGACAATTTGTATTTTTGGGGCTATCACATCTTCGAAATGATTATGATTCACGATCGTAATAATTAAGTTATAATTATAAACTGTCTAATCTAATTTGAGAGGTAACGACAGTTTGGGAATGGACTTCTTGGTATAGGCCCAAGCGGACCTGCGTTACAACTCGTCTGTAATTAGCATTAAAGTTGTACTACCACTCGACTGCCCATTACAGCGCCAACGGATCTATGGAATATGCGAGTGTATTTTTGCATAAAAACTGTATTTGCATTTTCCCACTCTCGGGCGCTATATTTCGATTTACCGCCCCGCTGAACTGAGAGCTCAGTACGTTCGTACACCTGTTATAATAATGTGCTATTATATTCCAGGAACCAATGACCACGCTTTTCCTGGCGCTGCATGGGGGAAAGTTCGATCATCCTAACAGGCTGTTCTCGTCTATCGCAATGTCATGGAAAAACTGCCAACGGGATACTTCCGACGTAAAGGTAATCATTGTCTGAAAGCTATACTATACAGTCATACTAGTTGTACTAGTACTAGTTTCTGTTATGTCGTGAATTAGGAAAACAAGGAATCACTATGATACGAAGAAATAACGATCGTTCATAACCGTGGTTTAAACGCAGAGACGGAAATCTTTGTACTACCCTACACAAAACATTTCTTTAATAGCTACCTACTACTTTAATATATACTACCTAGCTACTTTAATATATATTACCGTTTCTGAAGATATATGCCGTACGATGTGTATGATGGCGGTGGGATCACAAAGTAGTTGATATTTGTATAATTGATTTGTACGAGGCTTGTGCCTGTTTGCTCGAGGGGTACTTCCATCGATCATTAACCAGACTTGTTTAGTGTTATTTTTTCGTTACAGGAATTGATCCCAGAATTTTTCTTCCTGCCGGAGATGTTGGTGAACAACTCTGGCGTTAATCTAGGCATCCCAGACTCCCCATCTGGAGATGTGATCCTGCCACCCTGGGCGTCCTCTGCGGAGGAATTCATACGGATACACCGCATGGCCCTAGAGTCTGAGTTCGTCAGCAGCCAGCTTCATCGGTGGATTGATTTGGTTTTCGGTTATAAACAAAGAGGTAAACATATTTTAATTTAAGTTTAACTGTAACTCAGTGATGGCACAACGTTTCATAATTTTATTAAAATGTATTATTTTAGTAGACACCAGACACACCCTAAGATTAAGTTTTAGCATTGTTAATTCGAAAACTGCCTTTTGGTGAATGGTCTCAGATAATCTCAAAAGAGCAATTTTCATTCCGCTGAAGTTTTATATAATCAATTACGAAAACTAACTTCACCATGATGATTTCTCGTAGAAAGAGTCCTCATCCTCTTGTAAGTTACCACTAAAGATTAACGCAACGCACGTTCTAAATGCGACTGTCAACTCGAAAACTTTATGCCACAAATGAGGACTAAGGACTCATACGGACGTGAAAATTTCAAACTGAAACGTCCTAATTACTAAAAGTATCTATAAATATAAACTAGAAAATTTGTTTCAATTAGAATTCCGAAAAGCTTGAAAGTCTGCTTAAAATTATGTTTTTATTGTTATGTAGTTTGTACAAGCAATATTTAGCTATAGATATGACTCAATCGAAGCTTCATAATCGACTTAGTTATATCGCAAACTGTTTGGTTTCTAGGTCCTGAAGCAGTTCATAGTACAAATGTATTTTACTACCTGACGTATGAGGGGGGAGTTCGTCTCGACCAAATCACTGATCCAGTCACAAGAACCGCGGTGGAAGACCAGATCCGCAATTTCGGACAAACCCCGGCGCAACTTTTGCATGAACCCCACTTGCCCCGACTGGGGATAATGCACGTGGCTCCACTGATTTTCGCGGCCCCACCTGAAGATGTGTGTATGAGACTGAAACTTCCCTCAAATGCAGCGGTCGTTTATGTCTCGGCGAATACGTTCCCGCAACTAAGCTCTCCAGCCTGTGTTACTGTGAGTATTCCTTTAATTACCCATCATCACTGGTCTATATTTATTCGGTAAAGTGTGCTGCTCCTCTTAAAAATCCCCATATCAAAGTTGTATATAAAAAGCAAATGTGTCAAAAAAGCCGTTACTGAAGATTACCTGCTCGTATGGAGAAGATGAGTGAGATGTGAAGAAATATAGACTCACAACAACTGTATTTTTAATTAAAACTAGCTGTCCCGTTGAACTTTGTTTTACCTGTTCAGTTTGTATGGGGAAAATATAGTATTGTGTTTCCCATTTTCCCTGCAATTCCACTTTCCCGGTTTTCTCTTCATAAGAACTAATGGCTAACAACAAAAAAAGAATTAGCCAAATCTATTGAGTCGTTTGAAAGTTTTGCGCTTACCAACACATTTAGCAATTCATTTTTATATTATAGATTATATAATCTTGTGTCTGGTATATCTTGCAACCCTATTTTACAAAATCTTATACCATAAATAAAGCATTTTTTCAGTAAGTATGTATAACATTTTGACTGAACTACTAAAGAATTTCCTTTACGTGTGTGGTGTAGGTGAGCGCAGCGCGTGCGTTTGCGGCGCACCGGTGGGTGGGCGGCGGGTGCGCGCACTCCGCGTCCGCGCGACACGAGCACGCCGCGCCGCCGCCGCTCGTCATGGACCCCGTCTGGGGTCAGTTGCAAATCCACCACTATTCATATTTCATACAATTAAGACCGCCTTGAGTATTTCTGCTATTTTACACCCGGTTTTTATATTCAAAAAACGAGTCGTTTTGCTTAAAAATTGTGGTTTTTTGTACGAATAGTAAATAATCTAACTGTGGCCGTTCGTTAGCGACTGTTAACTTAAAACATTTTATGTAACTATGAGTAACGCTTCGTCACTTATAGGCAAACTACCAATAATAATACTAACGGATTACAGTTCGTGGATTATAGGAACCCAGCTTAGATGACATTGTCATGTTTTGGTCCGGAGGGTAGGGTAGCCGGCAGACTTGTATATTGGGCCTAACCATAACCATAATATGACAGTATCGTAGGAAATATGTGCTTATTAGCTGTCTTATCCAATTAAAAAAGATATTACATATATTTATTACCGGTGACCCTTATATAACAACATTCCATTAGCAAATCTATTTTAATATGGAAATCATAATGTAAAAAAAATTCGGTGACAACTCATTTGGATTAATGTTAGTACCATACCTATACTTGCCGCCATAACATTAGTGCTTTGGACTCTAAGTTTGGATGGTAGGATAAAATAAAGGACACTTGAGTCTCGGCGTGGCAAGGTTTTACCATTTTCGGAAACGCGCATTTCTTACCATCCCCGTTTTCCCCGTGTCGGTCCGGGCTCCTTTGTAGAATAGACCATCTGCTATCCTGCCAGGCAGCTCGTAAAAGGCGAGCATAGGCTCACTGTCACTAACACCGTGACATCTTACTAGGTGGTAGAGTTTCGCAGCGACTCACCCGGATTGGTACCATCGCCTTACCTATTCCTGCCGCCATAACGTCAATGCTTGCTGTTGACGTATTCCGGTTGGAGGGTAAGGTAGCCGGTAAACTGACTTGCTCGAGGCCTTACATCCCGGCCTCAGGTTGGCAACGCACCATTACCACCTTTGTTGTCTCTAGGCGGCGTGAATTTCTTACCATCATAAAATCCGTTTGCTTGTTTGCCTTCCAATATTATAAAAAAAAACCCGCCTTCTAATGGTAAGTAATGGTAATGTGAGTGTGGGGTTGCAGCGGCGGGCGGGGCGGG
>NJDD01004106.1:92026-114781 GCA_002245505.1 Calephelis nemesis
AACGACGTACCACGACCGCCGCGCGTCTACGTAGCCCTTTTTCCAGACGACACGGCACTATACACCTACGTCTAGTCACAACGGACAGTTTATAGGTAGGACTCTACGTAGCGCGGCCACTCTCCTGGGCGACTGGTTCAGGAAGTGGCACATAGAAGCAAACCAAGATAAAAGTGGAGCGGTGTACTAGGCCATTCGAACGGATGAGACCCTATCGCTATCCAGGTACCATCAAAATGTTCGATAGAATAATTCCCTGGGAAAAATCAACAAAATACCTAGGGGTTATCACAATCACAATCAGATGTCGTACAAACCGCTCATCTCACGTGTCACTAACAAAGCTAAATACGTACTTAGCTACAATCTCTATTGTTTAATTAATTAATTAATAAAGACAGTGAATGTCACTTCGTAACAAAATGACACTTTACAAAACGTGTGTCAGGCCAATCTTCGCTTACGCAAGTGTAGCCTTCGCACATACGTACCCGACACATACATACATACATATCTTCACGCCAAGTCCCTTATGGGGTAGGCAGAGTATCTAGTGCCAGACCTCACGATCCTGACAAAACTGTCTTGCTTCCTTCACATTCATAACCCTTTTCATACAAACACGCCGGTTTCGCAGACTCTTTACACCACCCTCAGATAATATCCGATTGATCTGATCGTGAAATGTCAGCCTTGGTCTCCCCGGGTACCTACATCCATCCACATTAGCATTGTATATCTACTTTGTCAATCTTTCATCTGCCATTCTTTCTACATGACCAAACCAGCGGAGCATGCCCTTTCGCATTTTAATACCAACACTTTCTTTCAATCCCACTGTTTCTCGGATCTCACTGTTGCGAATGCGGTCAGCGAGCGTTACACCACAGATTTTCCATAGTGCTCTCATTTCGACGGCATTTATCCTACTTTCATGCTCTTTCTGACATACCCAATTCTCGCTTCCATACAATAACGTTGGGATAAGCACCGTTGGGATACGTAGTCCAAAATAGGTTCATGCGTACTGCCACCGGTTGTCCCAATCTCGACCGGAACACAAATTCACACTACACCGTCGCCGCCGGTCTAGGCGACGAAGACCTCTCTTGCGCCCGGCGCCTAACGCCGAGCGACGAGCCGCCACTATTCCTCCACCTAGTCCACCCAGTAACCAGAACGCAGCACCAAGTCGAGGTACGGTCTCCCGGGAGACAGCTCTTGTTGCTGGCGTTGTAGAGAACAGTCCAATCCATCTAAACAATGATGTCTCGGGCTGAGCACTCTGCTCGGCCCACAAAGCCCGGTGAAGTTGTAAAAACAGCGAGGTTGACAACACATTAGTCATTCCAAAAAAAACTGGTATGCGTAGTGTTCCAGTTTACCGGCTACCCTCGGACAGAAAGAGACGATAAAGATGTCAGAAAGAACAGTGAGACGTATAGTCAAGGCAGAAATTCTAAATTCCTGTTTTTAGGACACCGGGAATTTCTTCACGAATTTTTCTTCTCCCATTCATTTTCTTCTAAATAAACATGAATAATAATAATAATAATTGATGGCCGGTACCATAGAATGACAAGTAATAAAAAATGATCTTTTTTTTTAACAATCACACTCACTCATCACTTTAAGTACACAATGGGCGAACTTCCCTCTCTAGGTTAAAGGCTTGACATAAGTACCGGGTACTGTAGGACCTAAGCATGATGTTGCACAGCATTCTAACCAATGGCCTTGATGGTAACCTGCTTAAGCTATGCCTGCCTCTTACAAGCTGCCAGGCAGAAAGGCAGATGTTGTACACATGGTCTCAGACTAACGCCCGGGCCCTATAATCAACGCAAAACGACTTATTCCTCGAGTATAGGAACCGGGCGTAAGACAGTAAAAATAAAAATATGTATATTGATTATTAATGAAAGACTCTTCATTTAACCTTCAAGCGGTCGCGCGTAGTCGAATCGACCGCGCTTAGTGCATTTACGTTCATATTACTATTATTATCCATTATATTTATTTATCACTTCTAGTAGCCTGTCACTATATCATTGGGAGTAAAACAAAGTATAAACCGTCGCTCGGGGCGCTCCCCCCACTCCACAGATCGCAATTGTTTTAGTCCCGGACCCCGGTGCAGTCGTCGAAAAGACTACACGCGCCTGTCGTCGAAAAGGTTACGCGCGACGCTCAACGAGACTTACCCTCGTTCAGGCTCATAGTAGTTCTTCGGCAATCATTCATTATTATTGAATTAAGTTTGGATTTTTTTATTTAAAATGAGTCGTGGACGGTTATTACAAAGTGCAATACTCGAGGAATCACTAAATGAAGACGAAGAAGAAAGTGAATCGGAGCTTAGCGACCAAGGTTCTGAAACTTCTGACCACATCGTTGCAGAGGAACCTCTACCTGCTGAGGAATCTAACTCCAGTTAGTTCTGGCACATGCAGAGGAACCTGTAAAATATGTCCAGCCAAAAAGAGGAGACAATCAAAAACGCAATGTATGAAGAAATGTATGAAAAATATTTGCAGAAGTCATACAACATTTATTTGCAATCAATGTTATATGGACTAAGAAACTGATTCTGATGAAAACTAAAACCAAAGTTAATTCATTTTTATTCAATTTTGTATTTTTTATTATTAGACTAGGTATATATACTAGTCTGAGATATGTGAAAGGGTTTTTTATTCCTAATTCTTGTTTTGATCCAAAGAATATTTGAGTTATGTTAATTAGTTGAATAAGTGTCTTTTTTTTCATAATTTTAATTACTTTTTTTGACAAAATAGTCTTTTAGGACAATGATAATATATCTAAGTACAAATAAATAAATAATTACTGAATAATTAGTGCATTATTTCGTTTATTCATCCCGAACGCCTTTTCGGTTACGCGCGCCCGCTCCCGTTACAAATGACCGCGCGCCCGCTTGAAGGTTAAAAAATAAACTTAAGTCCAAGAATAAGCCCAATTTGGCCAAAAGTATGTTACTGTTATTATTACTGTTTTCTCGTGTAAAATAAAAAGCATGTTTAGAAGTAAATATTATATTTTAGTCCTAAGCAGTGACGGCCACGGGCGGCGGCAGCGGCGCGGGCAGCGAGCGCACGTCGGAGCTCGGCTCCAGCGGCGCCGGCTCGTCTTTCGGCTCCGTCACCAGGATGTGGTCGGGCTGGGGCTTCTTCGGACCGTTCTTGCCTTGTTGATCCCATGGCAACATGATCTTTACCTGAAAATTATATTAGGACAATTAACAAATATGTTCACTAAGCAGCAAATAGCGAGAGCCAAGTGACACAATCCTTGCAGAGCTACCTAGACTTTTCCTCATTCATTTTTAGTCTTCTTGTATTGAATATACCTTGTATGTAATATATTAGTCTGGCCATAAATACTGTTACACTTAAAAATAAAAAAATATTACATTTGAATTTCGAATCTGTCATTTTTATACGATTGTTCATTGTGTTTTCTCATTTTGGCGCCAATACATTGTACAATATTTTGCGATATTAAAATGGAGTGGGGTGATAAAGAGAACCGAATCGCTGTGATTGCATTACACAAAGTAGGTATGGAGCCAAATGCAATTTTTAAAACTCTCCATACACTTGGTTTTAGTAAAATGTTTGTGTACCGGGCTATTAATAGGTACAATGAGACTTCCTCTGTTTGTGACAGAAAAAGATCTGGCCGTCCACGTAGTGTTCGTACGAAAAAGGTGGTCAAAGCAGTAAGGGAAAGAATTCGAAGAAATCCTGTCCGAAAGCAAAAGATTTTATCTCGGGAAATGAAGATAGCACCTAGAACCATGTCGCGTATTTTAAAAGATGACTTAGGACTTGCAGCCTATAAGAGACGCTCTGGTCATTTCTTAACTGATAATTTAAAGAAGAATAGGGTCGTAAAATCGAAACAATTACTGAAGCGGTACGCAAAGGGAGGTCACAGAAAAATTTTGTTTACGGATGAGAAAATTTTTACAATTGAGCAACATTTTAACAAACAAAATGACCGTATTTATGCTCAAAGCTCTAAGGAAGCTTCCCAATTAGTCGACAGAGTGCAACGTGGACATTATCCAACTTCAGTGATGGTTTGGTGGGGTGTTAGCTATGAAGGAGTGACTGAGCCATATTTTTGTGAAAAAGGTATCAAAACATCGGCACAAGTGTATCAAGATACCATTCTTGAGAAGGTAGTTAAGCCCCTTAACATCACCATGTTCAATAACCAAGTATGGTCCTTCCAGCAAGACTCGGCGCCGGGTCATAAAGCTCGGTCCACGCAGTCTTGGTTGGAAGCGAACGTTTCGGACTTCATCAGAGCTGAAGACTGGCCGTCGTCTAGTCCCGATCTTAATCCGCTGGATTATGATTTATGGTCAGTTTTAGAGAGTACAGCTTGCTCTAAACGCCATGATAATTTGGAGTCCCTAAAACAATCTATACGATTGGCAGTGAAGAATTTTCCCATGGAAAGAGTGCGTGCTTCTATTGATAACTGGCCTCAACGTTTAAAGGACTGTATTGCAGCCAATGGAGACCACTTCGAATAAGCTTTTTATATTTTTAATTGTTGTATATTTATGTATTAAACTAACACACTGTAAAAGTAATATATGTTATTTGCAGTTAAAAAAATATTTTTTTTCTTTATTACAATATTTATGGCAAGACTAGGTATATATGTACAACATAAGCACAAAAATATTCAATCAATTTTGGTTGTTTTTTTGCTCTTTGAAGATTCTATTTGGCTATAAATGAACAACTCAGAATTTGAGCAAATTCCCCAAAACCCTAGTGGGATTTGAAATTTTACATGAAAGAGGAAAGTAATCATTCATGGGAGACAGGCAAAGCTATAGGCAAAGACAAATACTTTAAACAAGGGAACAGCTCTAGTAATCATAACGGCCTGTAGTTAATGTATTTTGCCAGCCTTAGACTAGGATGCAATAACTAGAAAAGCAAGTAACTGCAACCAAACTGATAGATGAAGATGTAGAGACTGATCTTTTCACTCGACTCTACTACTACTATATGGAACACAAATCGTAAATTGCCGAAAACTTAAGGGCAAAGTAGGATGCCAATCCACCTGGGTAATAATGTATTTATGTATAAGTAGATAAAAAATTCTGTGTCCACATAGAACTCGACCAATGGTTGGCAATATTTGAAGCTTGTACAATATGAAAAGAATAACGGCTGAAACACATCATTTGACACCTCAATACTCTGCCTTTCTCCTAAAAACTGGGCTTCAAGCTACGAGTGTGTATTGTATGTGTATTGTACAATTTTATGTTTTTTGTTATTTTCTCTATATATAAAAATAACAATCCATTTTGGTAATTCTTATTGATACATTCGAAATAACTTATATACTACAGTTTTTGAACTATGTTGGATAGGTAGATTAGGCTACATACGAAAATGTTTAACTTGCACCGTACAAGAGCTTATATGGAATAAACCCTCCAATAAACAAGTTAATTAATCTTCCACTATAAATTAGATCTCAAGCCACAAAGACTTGCAATCCCTGATATAGTGGATGCAAAATGTTAATAGATTATGAAATTAAATATAGTTAGGTATATAATTAGGTGTCCAATGCCATAACAAATAGTCTACTGTTATAGTTATATACATAAATTTATGCAAAAAACATGTTTTGTGTTTAATGTTAATACCAACCACACTGTATTCAAAACACAAAGTACTGAGTGTAAGTAGATAGCTTACTTTATTAATGGTTAATAGATATAAAAACATTAGACACTGACCTTGATACCAAGGACACCCTGTCTCAGCAAAACGTGCCTGGTTGCTGTGTTAACATAATCATTGCATGGGTCTCCTGAGTGAATCATCAGACCATCAACGAACTTCATGGATTTGGCTCGCTGACCACGCAGTTTGCCAGAGACTACTACTTCACAGCCACGAGCACCAGACTCCATGATGAACCTGAGCACACCATAGCATGCACGACGCACGGCCAAACCTAAAATGAAAAACAAATACTAAGCATTTAAAACCAACATTAAAACCTTGCCCAAGTCGAACCTATTTCTATGTCCAAGTTTCAAAATGAAATAATGGAGATCAATGCTGTTATACTAAAAAGAATGGCCACAGCAATGGCCAGCTTAGCATTAGCTTAAGTGAGATAATACAACAGTACACCTTATCTTAATGTTAAATGTTATTCAAGCTGTTTACGCGACATAGTATCAGACATTGGACCTCTAAATATTGTTTAATCTGATATTTTTTTTGGTGGACATTTCGTAAAATCATTGCTAGGCATGCACCTTGCCTATTGTAAGGCCTTATCAGCCTATATCTACCATAAAAGTTTGTAGCATCCACCGTTCATTCATATGTACATTATTCACTAGAGTGCATGTGCAAGTTACCATGTATTTTGGATGTCAATATCGTGGTTAATTGATTCACATGGGTTCCAAAATATCATGGTCTAACCAATCAATAAAGTAACTGACAAATTTCACCTAGTTGCTGACACTTGACACAATGTGTTCAAAGATCTAGAAAGCACTAATTATAACAACATTCAACAAACTAGGATGAATTTTAAGAGAACACCTAGATCTAATACAGAAATATGACTAATCGTCAGAATAACCAATGTAAAAACTTCTCGCAGCATAACAAAAGTACACCCTTACAAAAGTGAAATACAAATGGTTTAAATAAACCAATTGACACCGTGAGACACCATAGATATTACAGGCGAATCAAGCTGTCCAGTAGGCAGGATGTTTGGCCGAATGTGCAAGTCTACCAGCTACCCTTCCCTCTGGGCCAAAATATGAGTCATTATAGTGGCAAGAATAGCTAGGCGGTTAATCTCTATCCGGGCAAGTTGCTACAAGTGCTCTACCACCACTGGTCTCGTAAGTGATGACCTATATTTTTACCAGTGCTTGCTAGAAGCTGCCTGGCAAAGAAGCAGAATATGGGCAAAATTCAGAATATATAAAGATAAAATAATTGCATTGAAATTGCAGCAATAAGTTTTGACATATAATTTGGTATATGGCCTGTAAGGTTACTCTTGAAACTCCATTTGTGCAATATTGGAAATTGGAATTGAGTATTTCATTTTAGGTACTCTTGAACACAATACTAGCAAATCATTCATATTTAGATAACAACATTCAATAAATTATTTATCGGATTCATTGAATTTATTTTTACCTAAATGTTAATAATCCGCTAGTACTATGTTCAAAAGAACCTAAAATGAATATACAATTCCAATCCCTAATTTGCATGACATCTATTTTCAAAAGTAAGCTTACAGGCCTTTGTTAGGAGTGTTACCTCCAATAGTAGCTCTACATGATAAAATGTAATGATGCTTCATAGTATGTTACAGTAAATTCTATTTCTTTAATGAGCTGAGCTAACATGTCCCATCTAAAATGTCACATACTATTGTATATTTACTATGTAATATGTACACCTATCATATATCAATTATTGAGAATAAGAATGTAAAATTTTTCGCTGGTTAAAAAATGACTTTTAAAACATCAACATTACAATTTTACACCTAACCTTGTCGCTGCACTATAAGGACTATTACACATATGTTTACGCAATTCCAAATCTTAAGCAGAATTGAAATCACTTTATCATGTATTGTTGTTTTTCAAACTACTATATCCTGTACAGTTACACTAATCCCCATGTTGGGCAGAATCTCCTGTACAGAATAGACATCTTTCTGCCAGGCACCTAGTAAGAGGCAATCAAAAAGCTTTATGGGACCTAAAAGACCACTGGTCTAGTAGGGAAACCACCTTACCTACTCCTGCTGCAATGAGTGTCATGTTCCGGCCGGAAGGGTAGGGTAATCTATAGACTTGCACAATTATCCTTGCACCTTAGCCACAAGACAGAGATCCACCTACATCTGTGTCTATAGAGCATGGTTATTGCTTACTATTATGAGAGCTGTTAAAGGCTAACGTTAAATTATTTAGTACCAGTTATTAGCCTTGTGCAACACTTAATTTTGAGAATTTATTAATACTCAACATAAATTTACCTCCAATAAGCTTGTATCTTAGAGATTCAGCTTGTGCGATGGCGCATAATCCTCTGGTTGCTACCTTCTCAGCGTACAGCTCCACTGACTGTTCAGGAATGTTGAACCTCTTACGTACAACTGAAGTCAACTCTCTAATTCTGCGTCCTTTCTCTCCCAATACGCTCTGTGTCCTGGTTGCCATAATGATAATTTCAGACCGTGTGGGAGTAACACGGACCTCCACACCGGAGTAACCATCTTCAGCGAGTTCTCTTGTGAGGAACTCATTCAATTCAGCTTTGAACACTCCATCGCCGACGAACTGAAAACCACCGATAGGTTATGTTTTGATATTATATTCTTTTAACTTACATAGTTTTACCTACACAATTGTGTTCCCAATAATAGTTCTCTTAACTTCAATATATGTAAATCCAGTAGCAAGACCTAGAGATTAATTCAACACAGTAGAAACCATAAATAACCACAAACACATCCAATAACATCACGATATCCACTTGTGAAAACTGATAGAATTTCGAAATTATATGTTCAGGAAATATGAGGAACGGTACAGCATACAATATTTTGTATTAAAGATGTAAATTTTAACATACTTTTCGCTTTTTAGAAATGTTGTTCGTCGCCATGATTGCAAAAGGAGCGGAGAAAAACTCAAAAGACAGAAAACGACAAAATTGACAAATGGTAGTCTGTCAAGTGTCAATGTCAAAAATGACAAACACTTATGTGATATGTCTTCTTCTTTCTTACTTTAGGTTTTGGCTTTCACGTTAGTATTTAGCCATTAGTCAAGAAGAAATTTGCATCGAATTTTATATCAATTTCAATTAATTATAATTAGTCATCAGTCATAAGTCGTCAGTAAGTCATGTCAGGCTCTTGGGTAAAGCGGTGGCTCATTACACAAGCTCTGTTATGAGATTTGGCGGCAACGAGGAAATACACGATAAGCTAATTTCTTAATGATTATTTCATTTGTGCTCTTTCACTGAACAAAATTGTACAAAATAGCACCAAAATTGACCAATTTCACTCAATATTAACACGAAATTCATTAATTATGAAAAAACTTCGATCTTTTTTTCTCTCGATGGCGCCAAAACTCCACGATGTGTCTTATTGTTAACGAAAAAAGATTAGGGGCTATTGTTTATGCCTTACTTAATTGTAATATTTACTATTTACTTAACATCTTTACGCCAAGTCCCTTGCGGTGTGGGCAAAGAGTATCGAATGCAAAGTGTAATGATAATTACAGTACTACCTAGCTTCCTGACAATCATTACTCTTAACTTTAACATAATCCAAATAAAATGTAAAGATGTTGGTTGCTGTGTGACGTATCTGGAACATTGATAATTGAAATAAAATATTTAATTAAATAAAAAATGTAGATACGAATCTTTATTTGCTTCATGGATTAATTGTATTATTAATAAATGTTTCCTGCCCAACCCCGAATCAATTAAAATACTTTTCCATTGGTAAGAATGCCATTAGTTTGAAATTCAAAAAAAATATTTTAATGAAACGTTGCACTAATAAGTCCAAAGAGCCAATTTCATGCCAACCAAAGTGTGATTAGCTGTAGCTAATTTATTCGTTTAGTTTTTTAGTTCTTCCCCGGCATAACAATAGGGTTGAAAGGTATATCGACACTAGTTTTTTTAGGCATATGTTCAATTAATAAGTCTGGTATCGAAATGAGTACACTGCACAGCAAAGAATAATATATTATAGGTATGTCTACATAATTTCATCGCAAACACGATGTTACGCGATTGTCTGTTTAAAAATCTGGGTCCTGATTACGTACCTCAGTTGCCAACTCAAAATGGAATAGTGTACATCAAATGACGTCATTTGTGTATGCTATCTCTATTATATTTCTGTTGAACACTAGAGACAGCAAATGTAAAACACGTCATTTGATCGCTATTTGATGTACACCTTTCCATTTTAGTTGGCAACTAACATAATAAGCAACCCCTAGTTTGAATGACAGTTTGAAAATCTTAAAATAAAATTTTAAAGCGACTGGAAATTTACGCCAAACCGGCTTTAGCCAAATATCCAACGCGGTGTAATAAGAATTTGATAGTTCGTATGATTTACAGAGAAACAAATTGCTGCACTAGTATACACCAGGCAGTATTTTGCATACCTACAAATACTTACGTAGAATCAGTGCCTACAATGATTTTTTCTTTCGACGATTTCAAACGTAAAGCTGGAAACAAATTGTCGGACGCGGCTGACGGACGTGGCTGTCAGCCGCGACATACAGAAAAGTGCATGCTTAATGAAACTACACTGAGCCGTGCAAGCTATCGGAGTCGGACGTAAATCAAGGACGTGAACCTGAACTTTCGGACGTCCGCGGACAAAGAGTATATATAAAATCACTACGTTCTAAGAGATGGCAATAGCACAGACTACTTAGAGATACTACGTATCTAATACGGACTGCATATGTAATCAGTTGACATCTGACAATTGACATTATAAACAATATGGCGGACCGCATAACGCCAAATTTTGTTTTGCTAGTACATTTCTTACGGCTAGTGATGTGACTATGAACATTGTGCCCCGCGGGCAATAGACCTATATTTCGTACAGCTCTGAAATAAGCGGCAAATAACACCAACCACACAATATTGTAGCGTAACCATAAACTGTACAATGTTGGCCCCACTGATAACTGTCATAATTGACATTGGATAGTGATGCGACAAGTCGATATTTATTTACGACAAACGTTAGTGATGTGCTTTTTTCGATAAAAAATAGCCCCCACAGCTCAGTATAATATTGAAAAATAAATTAAGTAAATAAGCAAAAAGTAAATAAGTAAATTTCCAATTTCGAAATATTACGACCAGATTTACTGGTACGAGCATGACTTAATAAAGACAATAAATAAAAGTCGATTTTTTGATTACATGTTTAATAATTAACACCAGAATTTTACTATTTTCTGCAGAATGTTATTTGTCATTATTACAAAATTTATCATAGTAAATTTCACAAGTATTACTGCACCAAGTACCTTACGATACACGCCAACCTAAATTTTACGACGTAAACCTTACAACTTTTATCGTTTATCGACGAGACACAAATTTGTAGGATCAGGTTTGAACGATGAGTAACATAGTACTGTAATTCTGAGTCTGAGTTTCATTAATTTTGGTATTTGTGTACAGGGTGCCCCACGGTAAATGTAATAAAGACACCATTACATACTTCATCTTTAAAACGAACAATGTTTTGAGAATTTCAACAGATGTTGTCCATTACATTACATTGACATTCATTTTGCAAAGTGGCTGTGCTATGCTATTTTAAAATATACACGTAAATCTACATCTTCTTAAAACTAAACAGAACAAGCTTGAAAATGTTTTATTGCACACAAGGTCTAAACACAGTAACACTAAAAATACACTAAGTTAATGGCGTTAAAACGTCCAATGATTTACTGAAAATCTAAAAACAGTAAAATTAATAACTGAACACTAATTTGAAAACGCAGATTAAAGAAGTAAAACTTTTAAAACAGATCCTAAACAACGTGTTTCTAAACAACAAAGACGAAAAAAATTATATTTTTTACAGTGGGTAGTTGTCAGTTGTCTCATAAAAGATATTGCCAATCGAACGACACAAAAATGGTTGCTGTCCGGTTGGTATTTGTGACCGGTTGAAACAAATTTAAAATTTACATTCAAATTAAATCATAAAAAAAACACTTGCAATAAAGTTTAAATAAGAGTGCACATTGCAATTTTATTGATGTTCCATAATGTCCACCCACTGGTCTGCGGACATCATATGCACACTTATCAGACGCTGCAGCTGTAAGCGGTATTTTTGTTACACTGGGTAATTGATTATTTTCTTTTTGATTAGGTACGGGTAGAAATATTATGGAAATAATGATAAGGGATTTCAGCGTAATGAAAAACTACAGTAACAGTTAAAATATATATTTTGCTTAGTGATATTATTAAGATCAAGTTTCGGAAACATAAGTTTTATGCATATCGTCATTAGTATTATATACAAATTTTATACTTAAATGAAAACTTTACAGAGATTGATAATTTGAATAACAAATCGGTGGTATAAACGATTTCGGATATATAACTTTAGTTGAGCCAATGTGGACCCCTCTATTAGCACTTTGGTATCCACATCTTCATGATAAGTACAGTACGATTCACGAAAGTTGACCACAAATGGCGGCCGTCTGCGCATGTACACTCAGGAAAAATGGCGAATGGCGTCGCACCGGTCTTGACGCATTGCGTCCCCCCCGCACACCGCACCTCCAAAGGGACCTAAAATATGACTTCTGCGCAGTGGTCAACTCTCGTGAATCGTACTGTAATTAATTTATAAAACAGCGGACACAAGACGTGGTAGTTAAGTGTTACTTTATTAAAGTTCGTTTCACAAGAATTTGAAGGGCTACCTTAACTAGAATAAAGCAAATTATTTTCTTACTTAATTATTATGTATCCTTACGCAAACAGAGTTATAATAGCACCCACGATGAATGCTGAATTAGCTGAATAGTACTTTTTAGTCCCAAAATGCAACAGGCGGCAAACATGGAGTCAGCCGGGCACTTAGTCACTCTGGCAACGTTTTTTATTACAAAATTGAAAAGTTTGATTCAAACTTTCTGCATGACGTCTGTATAATGTTTAAAAAAGTGTGTGTGCGCGCACTAATAACCTAACTAATACTTATTTATGGTAACAATTCAAAAATAACGAATTTTATGTTGGTAACACTATTTATAAACTCAAGAAAATGTTTAGCTACTAACTTAAGACTGTTGCTTTTATATTAATTAGCAACTAAATTGAGACTGGTGCTTGAGGTTGCTTTTATCAGTAGGTATGCGCCCACGGACCAGAAGAAATTCATTATCGTCTCTCATCCAAAAACTGCAATAGTAGCAACCTACTCTCATTATTTTTTTCCAACCGCACCAAAAGAAATAAAATTTCAAACATCGGTATACATAAGAACACACAGTAAAAGAGTATTGGATGTTGTTAATTTTGCAGAAATATTATTAATGGCAAGGCTTGAAACCGATACATAATGTACAGTTTCTGGTTAGTTTAGGTTGGGTACCTGGACGGCTCCTAGATGCTGCACCCCTAAGTTGAAATTTTGACATGTTTTTTGTCCTAAATAATTGGTCAGTAATTGGTCATAAATGGTCAGTACATTTCCGCATTTGGTCAGGATCGGTTTATCTGAAAATGGAAAAATAAAATTTCAAGGTCAATACATAAATTTTGGCACCCCTGGTTGCACTTACAAATAAGATTAGTATTACATATAATTGGTAACTAAAAGGTCATAATTGGTCAGTAGATTTCAGAATTTGGTCAGGCTCTGTTGCATAGATATTCGTAGTATAATTTCAAGGTCACAAAATGGACTTTACCACCCTCAACTCCGTATAGCGACCCAATGATTAACCCAAATAATTGGTCAGTATATTTAAGATGCAGATAAGGTAATTATTTCTAAATATTGAGGTTTAAAAATATATGGGGTAATAGGTACTATTTTCTTAGCAAATAGAAGAATTTAAATAGAACTTTTTTATGAGTCTTACGAAAATCTGAGAACTATTCTCTCCATCTAGACGATCGCTTCGACATAGAGAAATAAATAGAAATTTATTTATTTCACATAGACCAATAGATCATACATGAAATGTGGAACTAGCTGTGTCTCCTGACTATGCTTAGAAGACTACTAACGGTGCTTATTAATTATTGTCATTAAACTTTTAATTTACTTCAGGCCGAGATAGCTAGCAAGCACCCAGCTATTGATCGACATAACATGCTAATATATAGAATCTACATAGATATATCCTATCTTATTAATATTATAAATGCGAAAGTTTGTATGTTTGTTTGTTACTCCTTGAAACAAAAACTGCTAAACCGAATTTAACGAAATTTAGTACAGATAGAGGTATCTTGTATTAGCACATAGGCTAATTTATATGCCGAAACAATGTTCCTGTGGGACCACGCGGGCAACAGCTAGTATTTTATAGATTAAACGTCTATAATTTGGGGTCGAGTGCTGTGCAGCAACTTGGCTGTGTAGGGATCCACCGCTGTACCTATTCCTGCCGCCATAATGACTCTGTTATGTTCGGACCCGGAGAATAGGGTTCCCGGTAGACATGAAGAATATGCCTAACAACCCGAACATAGGACAGCGACGTAGCTGTAATATCTATGGTGTCTATAGGCCAAGGTTATCTCTTTTCACTGGGAGAGTCGTCTGCTTGTTTGCTGACCTCTTACATAAAAAAATAGCTATGTGTGTATATACTTACATATAGAAAATAATCTGAAAACATTAAATGTTTTTGTCTCTTTTTACTACTTGCTTTGAAATAATATTATAACGATGGCTTGAAATAAGTTTAGTTAGTTCATAGTAGAATCACCAATTGTCCGAAAGAGTAGAAAGCCTGCTTTCTGCGTAATGTTAATAACAAAACAACAAATTCATATAAATAATAAAACCAAAAGTACTTTTTTAATGTTTATTAAAAATCCTGCCTACATTCATCCCAAACCACGTGCAATATACAAATATGTTTCAATGTGATTGGCAATACGGAGACTCGACAAGCTTGGCTCAGATGGCGCCACTAGCGTAACACAAGGCATATCATATATTTTTTTAAATTTTACATTATTGAAAGGAAAAAAACGTTGTTGATATTATCTGTAAAAAACATTGTTTCGTTAGGATTTTAATGTTAACATCATTGTCATTTCTACAAGCACCAAAAAAATAATGTTCATGTAATTGTTCTCAAATAAGGTAAAAATAAGTACGTATTATCATTTCTATTTATCAAAAAAATACATTTAAAATATTTTTTTAACATAGACAAACATAAATTGTTAAAGATCGGATTGTTATAAAGCGTTGTACACACGATCCATCTTGTTATATATTCACAAATATGCATACAATAACAGCAAAAAGGTAGTATCAATTTATGACTTTCTGATTTAGACATTGTAATTGTAAAAACAAATTAAAACATATTTTAAATCTCACGATTAAAGTCATTGTTGATGTAAATAATGCCGCAAATAAAGTGTATAACCATGAACAACAAGCAAGATAGATTATGTCATATTACAATCTGTATGTACAACTTGTAAATTGTATAAAAACTGTCTCATTACTCATAAAAATAAGAAGTAAATGCACAAATAAATGTCATTTTTTAAGTCTAGTATGAAAATCTTATGAAGACTAAATTAGAATGTGGCCAGATCAGCTGAAGTGTGACACTGATATGTAAGGTTCTCTGTAACTAAATCCTGCGCTCAATAATTAAAGTCGTGCGTCAGAGTTGAGATATTTCTAAAATTAATATTACACACACTATATAGCATTAGCAACATATACATACAACATTCATTTGACATTCAACTTTGATCGTGTTTTAAGAGATATGTAAAACCTAACCCATTATGAAAAGTGATATATGCACCAAGCTTAATTCAAACATGTACCATAATTCATATATTACATCTAGCTTTACCTAATCTAACGTAAATTGGACCGTTATTGTTCACATCTCATACCTAAAACAAAAATTAAACTTAACAAAATACCATAGCTTATCCCTTTAAGACTAAACAAGACATATAGTGTTTTTTGTGACGGTGATAGGTAAATTTTACTTTCATGTTCACGGATAAAAAAAAATGGTACGACCTATAACTTTGTATAGTAAGACAACCCGTATAACAGGCATGACTTAAATATTAATTGTTATTCCTTTTTCACCTGTTAAATTTAATGAAGCTTTTGTGAATCTGTAAATCACTTAATAAACAAATTTTAGAGTTAATGTTGTCTTTTACTGACTTAAAAAAAGTAGCCGGTTTTAATGTTATAAAAAAGAATGCGTTTTTAATATTTATGGAAATTATATCATAATTCATTGGAAACAGACGATAAATAATTTGATTGTGTTAAATGTTTTTTTAGGGTGTGTTATGAATTAAATATACGAGGTATAAATGTTGTCAGTTTAGGGTAAATTCCATAAAATATGAAAAAAAAACAAACATAAAAAGTAACATTTTTGAACTAGCAGCATTGAAAAAAACCAGAAACACTGTAAGAGCCAAAGTTTGTTTTACAATTTACAAATAATTCAATTTAATTATTATTTTTACAATATTGTTTGATTTTGACCATTCAAATTTAACATAGGAAAGATGTGTCATATTTTTGATTAACTGAATATAAAATGTGTACTTTACAAAAATAAAGCGATTGGAGTATTGTGTGTGTAAACGGCGTGAATGATGTTTTTCCAACTCAGTTCTGATGTCCGGAGGTTATCTGTAATTAAAAACAATAACTTTTTACTGGAACTAAAAAACGATAAGCATTAAAAAATATATTGTTGAGGTATGTCAGCAAGGTTATCTAAGGTAGTGCGGTCATGCTTAGTCTACAACTAATGCCCGGTTCCTATAATCAACGAATCGTAATCAGTCAGCTAAACCATTCGTAGTTTGTTCAAAAGTAACGGAACGTTACCAATATTTTCATAAATGTTTAGAATCAATAGTCGGAAACGAGCAACCGTTGTTAGTAATCTTACTAAGCGTACAAAATACTACCATCCGTAGTCAAAACGACTCGTTTTTTGAATATAGGAACCGGGCATAAAAGTTTACCGGCTATTACAGAGCAGAATAATAGCGACAGTGACGTTATAATAGGTAATTCATAATTCATTGGTACCAATTACAAAGCACACCACCGTCTAGTAAATGGTTTTCAACAATTTGCAAATCTCTCAACATCCGAATGACTGTCAGCCAATTTCAATAATCTATCCACAGATAAAAATAGGCCTACTGAAATTTTGTTAATAAGATATTTTTGTTAATTTTTTATTGAAAGATAACAATAGTTGTCTGGTAAATGACCCATAATAGCCTCATATCTTATCTAAGATAGGTTGATGAAATTGGCCGCATATAATTGAGTATTGATACATAACGTTTGTTAGTACATTACGGTATAACGCGCAATGCATCGCTTAGGATGAGTCTTTTGGGACGGATTATCATGGATTAATTAAGGCGAGCCGAAAGACTACATGACCGCAGACGACACAGCACGGATCGTGCTAATGCTTGTCGCTTAACCAAACCATAAGATGAAATAACACTATGTACCGCTAGTTATTTTATCTTTTTTCTGCACCCTGCAGCGATACTCGATGAACGAGTCAAGAAACGGCTTGTTCGGATCAGTAACATCGGCTAACTAATTCCTACCGCCATAACGGTCATTGATATACACACAAATCATCGCAGATATGTCTGCTGTCGTTATATAAGAGGCAAGCATTTTAGACCTGATTTTGTTGGCGACAGGATGACAATGCAAATGAGATGTTCATTTCGTTATCTGTAGGCAAACAAGCATGCGAATCCCCTGCTAGTAAGAGATAACCTCGGCTCATAAATACCGTTGATGTTGTAGGTGCGTCACTGTCCTGTGACCGTGGTGTTAGGCCAATTGTGCAATTTTGTAGGCTTCGAATATTACTTACCATCAGAAATGCCGTCTGCATTTTCGTCTGCTTAAAGGTATTAAAACAATAGACTACCCTATCACTTTCGACCGGTTTCAAATAAGCGACTACCAAAAACTCTTAGTTTTTGAGAGTAAAACTTACCGCCAGTAAGATGATAAAGAGGTAGAAGGACGTCACTCATCGAGTCAACTTGGCAAGTTCGGTTGTCACGTATTTATTAGAATAATTATATCTTATGTGTATCTTGCGATGCTTTTTTAAATATAGCGCACTTTAAAATGATATGACCTTAACGAACCTGAATTTCATTTAACTGTTTTGTCTATACACAAGAAAACGAATATGTGCAACTTAATTTGATTTCAACGATGTAATGTTCAAGTATATGGTGTAAATATATGTGTGTATGTATACATGTAGAACGTACGTATACTCACTGCGGCGTCTCGACGGGTGGCGCGAGGCGGCAGACGAGCTGTACGGCGGCGTGCAGCGCGGACTTGAGCGGCGCCGGCAGGGCGGGCCGGTCGGCGGTGCGCTCCGCCAGCACGCGCAGCTCGCGGAACGTGTTGCGGGTGTACGGGTTACGGCGGGACGTGTAGCGCCACGTCACGAAGTAGTAGTACACGAACGGGGTCATCAGACCGCAGTACCCTCTGTACAATGAAATGTTACAATTTTTTTAAAAACAAAGAAACACACAGGATTTGAACCAGCGCGAACTAAAGGAAATATGTGCCAGTTTATTCTAAAACTAATCACTACATAGTATAAAACAAGGTCGCTTCCTCTGTCCTTATGTCCCTTTGTATGTTTAAATCTTTCAAACTACGCAAAGGTTTTTCATGCGGTTTTTTTTAATAGAAAAAGTGTTTAAAGAGGTAGGTTTACAATTTACATGTATATTTTATACCCGTCGAAGCCGGGGCGGGCCGCTAGTATACTAAATAATAATATATAAGCTGCTGCTCGCGGCTTCACCCGTAACTCTACGCTGGAAATTATTGAATTTTTTATGTTTTCATGGCGTGGTTATATGAAAAGTGTAATGGATGTGCAGAAACCTAGATAGGTTTGTAAAGGTTATGTCATTTGGCACTCGATACTCTCTGATTACGTCGTAAAGGACTAAGCGTGAAGATATGTGTGCATATAAAACACAATATTTCTAAGTCTGATTGTATTGATGACATTTTGATTATGATATGGGTTATATATTATGTCTTATTTAGCTCAAATTGACAATACACTATTAAGATAGTAGTTACATATGTATAAGTGAAAAGTTATATCAAAAAAACTAAAATAACAATATAAAAAGTAATTTTTTAGATAAGAAGCGTAATATTTCAAATAAAAGTCGTAAATTATGTCATAAATAAATCAGTTAGAAGTTGCCAAGGTAAAGGTAATTAAGCAGCAATCTAATGAATTACGGCATTAGAATTATACAAGAAATGTTTATTAATTACATAGGTTTCCTTTGTATACTAGTATTGAAGCTCGAAAAGGAAAACTGAATATTGTCGACATTAAATAAAAAGCAAAACTCCTATCCTTATTATAAGACTTCATATATTTAAATAATCCATTGCCAAGTTATGGTGGTAACGGGGAATCCCAATCAGTCTTATTAATAAACATGGATTAAATTACTCCTAAGTTCAACCTGGCATTGTAGTCTTTATTACAGGCCAACATTAACTAACTTTGCTCCTGCTGTAGTCTAAATTTATTGATAAAATTAGACGAATACTTAGTTTAAAAAATGTTAATTTGAGTAGTTGTCATCCTTCATCCTAGCTTGCCTAATCCTAAACTGAGCACTGCTACTATTTTTTATAGAAAAAAAATGTACTTATGTACACGCGTTAGAAGTTATACTTCTTCGGCGTAATAAGATAAAAATCTTTTTAAAAATTTTATCTTTTGCCTTATTTTACATTTGTAGACAAAATGACACTAACCATAGAAATAAAGAAATATTGTGAATACAGTTGTCAGTTCTCACGCAAACATACGTACATGTCCTTACTTTTACTTTGTTGGTACCTTTTTTTGAAAAACTAAAATGTTATCTATAGCTAACTTCATCATGTCGGTTTTTCGTGACGGTGTGCGCGCGCATCGTAAAAATTTACCCTCATCATTTTTTCCTAACGTGCCAAAAGAAGTATAACTTCAAAAAATCTCTTGACATATTAAAGTAACACAATATGAATTTAACATGTTATTCTACTTTCAAAGTAACCTACTAAAGTAAATAAGCAAACTATATAAAATATTTATTGGTTAACGTAAAGAAAGTATACATATAAATTCTAAAAACAAACTTAGGGGCTAATATGAATAACCTATCTAAGATATAGGGCTAATTAAGATCAAATACCAGACAACCACTGCTATTTTTCAATAAATAGCTAAAATATCTTAGCAAAAAAAACCCAGTAGGCTTATCTCTTACCGTAGATAGGTTATTAAAATTAGCCGTAAATAAACACCCAGACTCAGAAACACAAACATCTATATATATTTGGCATTCTAATGCTAGCCCCTGCTGGGAATCGAGCTGTAGTGTACAATAGCGAAACAATTAAAAATGGATCTGGTACACATATAACTAAAAGACTAACTCTAGAAAAATTGAATAACTTTACAAAAAGTAATTATTTACATTTCAACATTGCATGTAATTGATGATTAATCTTTAGAATATTAAAATGTATAATTTATTTATAAATATTAAAATATTTGCACATCACAATGTGGTAAATAAGTTGGAATGCTCAAATAATTTTACAACATATTTTTAAACATGTACATATTCTGAAAATAAATAATTTTCATTGCATTTTATTTAAATTTACAGTATTTTAAAACGCAAATTTCTCAATTTGCTCGCTAGTTACACCTACACAGTGACTTGGTTGCATAAAAAGGGCTTTGCCACTAAAGATACATATATATACAAATCCCTGGTAATCTAAAAACGATCCTAATGCTAAATTGTTACAATAAAGCTACAATATAATGAATTGTGGAAAAGTACAAGTGTTAATTAAAGTTGTATTTTGTAATTTAATTACTATTAAGACGGTGATTAAAAAATATTTTAACTGATATATTTAAACAGAGTATTATGTTCATGCATCGATACAGAACCGGTAACATATTAGGTTTATTCCACGGTGACATTGACTTAAGGCAAAAACATAATTATCAAAACTTGTTCATCAAAAAATATCCAAAGAACAAACGTCAAACTTAGGAAGGTCCTCCTTCTTTTTTTTGGAACTTGATTGAATTTTTTTTTAGTATTGTAACTTTATGTAAGTTTGAATAGAATGTGATACATTAATTTAAAAAGAAACAAAACTTCAGTTTGTTTTCAGGGGATTATAACTCAAACGAACAGATAAATTTTGTACAAAATAGGAGTTCCCTATAGTTGCAAATATGTTAATGTAGCGCTACAAACCTAAACTGGGAATCTTAAACTTATGCGAAACACGACAACGGCGTGCACCAACGATATAATATGTGTACTAACGATAAGGCAGGAAAAGTAAATGCTGTCAATTTATTGAAATTATACTTCTTTTGGCGCGTTAGGAAAAAATGATTAAGGGGAAAATTTTTACGATGCGCGCGCACACCGTCACGAAAAACCGACATGATGAAGTTAGCTATAGATAACATTTTAGTTTTTCAAAAAAAGGTACCAACAAAGTAAAAGTAAGGACATCTACGTATGTTTGCGTGAGAACTGACAACTGTATACACAATATTTCAATATTTCTATGGTTAGTATCATTTTGTCTACAAATGTAAAATAAGGCAAAAGATAAAATTTTTAAAAAGATTTTTATCTTATTACGCCGAAGAAGTAATACTTCTAACGCGTGTACATAAGTACACACGCAATTTTTTTTTAAAAAAGGGAGTGCAGCAACTTTGTACACGTTATCTAGCTACTGACTGCAGTAATAAAACACTGGGAAGCCCCAATCCGTACGAGTAGCAGGACTCCGGAACCTACTTTTGATTTGCACGTTTACACCTTCGCCCTAGGCACACATAATCTCTATAAATCTAATATTTCCATCGTCGGCGCTTGGCAAAACTTCTAAATATTCATATTTTGAAGAAACACTTGTACTGTTTCACGTTTGTAAATAGCCTACCAGTTTTGCTTAAAACAGCATCATCAGATCTAAAACTTAAACTGCTCTGATGATGCTGGTGTAAGCGAAAACGGTAGGCTATTTATAAAATAATAAATTATAAGTGATACTTAAAAAAGTACAAGTGTTTATATATTTAAAATATCAACAAAACCTCTATTATGTTTATACGATTGTTTCTTAGCCTCAGGAGAGCTTAAAGCTTTTACTAAACGAATATTCGTTCTGGTCTGGTCGTCTGGGTAAGTAGCAATTCAAGTCTATCTGCGATTCTAGAAACTTTTGTTGTAACAGTGGGCTTGTTTGCTGTCGTATATCATAAATTAATATCAAACAGCAAATAAGCAGACGGCTCTTCTGATGGTAAGAGACAACCATGGCCTATATACAGCACAGATAATATAGGTGTGTCAATATCGTGTGGTTAGGATTTTAGGCAATAAAAAAATTTTGATCGCCTCAGTGGCCTAGCGGTTCAGATGTTGGACTTGACTGCACGAGGTCCCGGGTTCGAATCCCGGGTCGGGCAATAAAAAGAAAATTGGGTTTTTCCAATTTTCTAACAAAAAAAAATGTTGTTTGGGATAGGATATGTGCCCGATTGGCGATAGGCTTGCCACGTATCACATTGTGGGACTTAGTATCTTCGGCTAGTCGTGGTTGCCCTGGTTTTGACCCTGCCTACCTCTTCGGGGATATGGGCGTGAAGATACTTTAGGATTTTAGGCCTATTGTGCAAGCCTATCGGGTATTCTGCCCTTCGAACCAGAACATTACACCATTACACTGTTGTTATGGCGGAAGGAATAGGTGAGACAG
>NJDD01004106.1:114787-134812 GCA_002245505.1 Calephelis nemesis
TGGAACCCTACTCAGGCAAATAGTATTCTACCGCCAGTGGTCTCGTTGGTAACATAACATGTGCTCGCTTCTTACGTGCTGCCTGGAAGGGAAGCAGATGATCTACACTACACAGAGGACCCGGACCAACACGGCGGACAATATTACTTTATCCAATTCTATGTTGGACTTGTACATCAAAATATAAGAATAAACTAGCTGCCTGTTTCGGCTTCGCTCGGATGGTAATTTTTTTTATCATAAATTGACATGTAAGCTATCCTATCTTTCAAGTTGGGTCAAACTGCACACGGTGTGCAAATTTGATTGAAATCGGTTAGGTTCTTCTCATGTTGGTCCGGGCTTCTTTGTAGAATAGACGATCTGCCTTCCTGCCAGGCAGCTCGTAAAAGGCGAGCATTGTTTACCGTGACATCTGACTAGGTGGTAGAGTTTCGCAGCCACTCCCCCGGATCGGTACCACCGCCTTACCTATTCCTGCCGCCATAACGTCATGACGTGTTCCGGTTTGGAGGGTAAGGCAGCGGGTTTAATTAAGTTTTAATTTTGCTAAAGGCCTAACACCACGGCCTCAGGTTGGCAACGCACCAATACCACCTTTGGTGTCTCTAGGCGCTATTAATTTCTTACCATCAGGAAATCCGTCAGCTTGTTTGCCTTCCACTATCATAAAAAAGTAGTTTAGGAGTCCATCGCGAACAAACAACGTGACACGTAATTTATATATTATATTAAGATATGTAACAAACGGGGTCAAAAAACTTCACCACTTGCGAATTATTTAGATACGCCTTTTGATTCCGGAAATAGCGTGGTGAAAATACATTTTTTTATTTTTATTCCTCATTGTATTTTTGGAGATGTTCGTTGTGGATACACCTTTTTAAATAACGGTTGTTTTTTGCTACAACACGCTCTAATATAACATCTTATTATAAAGCAAACCGGTTTTGCTTTTTACAACCTAAATCAGGGGTTAGCAACTGAAAAATCCATTTACTTGTAACGTTCCGTTATCAGTTACCGAGATAAGGGTTCATTAAAAACTTAAATAGAGGTCTAATCTAAAACTAAAGATAATTAATCCATATTGGCAAGTAGGTGTAGGTATTTGGTTAGAATCTAGGAGAAGTTTATAAATATAATTTTTCAGTTATAAGTGCTTATGAAGATATTTACAATGCAGTTATGTCAAGTGCCTACGATTAATAGTATTTTCACGCCCATGTCATTGAAGAGGTAGGCACAACCAGGGCATCCACGATATCTCATCTCGGGCAAAATTGAAAATCCACATTTTCTATTTTCTTTGTTTCCTGAACCGGGCATCGAACCCGGGACCTCTTGGAGTCAACTCCGACGCCAGATCGCTAGACCACAGAGGCGATGAATACTGATAAGCACGTTATTGATGATCGAAACGCCTACATTAAATAACAAACTATAACGTATTTTTAACAGCCGAAAGAAAAGGAGGAGTGTCACACGTTTTATATGTCTGTCTTTGATATCATAACTTCTAAACGGATACACCAATTACGATTTAAAAACTGATATATTTGAGATGGTTCTTATCCATGCTACGACTAGTTATAATTGATAATTTTAAATTTTATGATTTTAATAATACACAGTAGCAGTGTGGATTGCTTTATAATTTAAGTATACTAACCCCAAGGCCATAAACACGACAACGGGGAACAGCACAATCTCGGCGAGCGCGGCGACGCGCAGGATAGTCCTGGACTGGAACTCCACCAGGGAGATGAGCAGACGCGCCACCCACATCGAGTTCTGGCCCAGAGTCTGGAAATATACAATGTATTTTGATAGAAAAGGGCCAAAAGATAGTAATTTCTATACATACTACTAAACAATATATATCACTAGCTGCCAGTTCCGGCTTCACTCGGATGGTAATTTTTTTACCATAAATTGAGATATAAGCTATCGTATCTCTTAAGTTGGATCGAACTGCACATGGTGTGCGAATTTTATTATAATCGGTTAAGTGGTTTAGGAGTCCATTGAGTACAAACATTGTGACACGAGATTTATATATATTAAGATTGATATATAAAAACCGATCCGAACCGAAAAGACTAGGTAGGTCTGCAACGATCGTGACATTTGGTACCCGACACTCCCCGCCTGACCCGTAAGGGACTCAGCGCGAATTTTTTTTTTTAGAATTTGGTTACAAATATACTTCAGAAAATCTATATATATCTTCAGAAAAGTTACAAGAATCAATCTAACTACAAAGTACGAAAAGACGATGCGCGGGTTCGATTCGCGACAAGGGCAGACATTTGTGTGATGAAAGTATTTCTTGGTCTGGGAAAAAACAAGAATAGATAGAATTTTAACCCGCGACCTTAGTCTTATACGGCCAATTTCAATGGACAAGTTACACAAATTGAATCTAACCCTAAATAAAATAAATTAATTAAATGCTTGTGCCATAGTTTTCAGACAAACATACAAATATATAAAAACACTTAAATCGATAACAGAATAAATATAATAAACCACCTAACCCGGAAATGCAGACATTTTAAATGTTCATCACACAAATGCCTGCTCCATCGGGAATCGAACCCGAGCCTCGAGGTTGGTCGATGTTGTTAGGGGTGTACTTAAACCCCTCAACCAACGAGGAGGTCAAAAAACGAAAGATAAGGTGAAAGGTAAGGTGACTGGTTGCATGGGCAACTACTGTTATTTTTTAATAATTAATAAAAGTATCTTAGCAACTCAACTCTAATAAGTCTAAGAAGATACAATAATAAAATTGACCGATGACGACGCGTATTTTTTACTATTGACTAGTATTTTAAGTAATTAATATTAAATACATAATACTTACATCAAGTATAGTAAGGGAGTATGACGCAGCATGGAGCAGCGCGAACAAGAAGATGGGTGTTAAAATTACTGAGGAGAAGTTAAGGAAACAAAACTGGTTTAACTCTTAGAACTACACAACATATTAATTATAGCATTTTTCTCGAGTACTGGATATTTTGTTACAAAATAAAACTATTATCCTCGCATACTTTATCAGATGGGCTACTGAAGGTTTGATTTATGCTTTTAGACTTACTAATGGTCGCTCATTGGTCGAAATTTGACCATAACAAATTTTAATATCTTGTTGATAAGAACGCCATATTTATTTCTCAAGACCACCTACTTTGTTTCCAAACTTTATGAATGTTTAGTGCGCCATCTGTGATCTTTTAATGTTATCATCAATATATTTGTTTGTGTGTGTCAAATGCATGGTAATGTGGGTAGTATTGTATTTATTGATTTAATGTACTTTAGAAGCATTATTATTAAAAAAGATTAGCGTTCTGCACTTTTCCTAGACATAAACTATAAGTGTACCAAATTTCATACTCCTCCGTCAGCGCAATTATCGTAAAAAGGGGTGAGGTGTCTAAAGTTTTGGCATCACGTATTAATATACATATAGGTCATTGGTTTCTTATTGATTTCGTAGTTGTGTTTTAATACCCACATCTACACACTTCCATGTAGTACTTATGCTTGCAGTGCACAAAGTAATAAAATAGATGTAAAGTGTTTAATGTCTTGTATTTTTCATAATTATATATCTTTTATGATTTATCGTAGAAACGTTACGACTTCAACGATGTCGGGTGGACATACGGCCATGTCAAATCTATAAGTTTCGGTTTTTGCCATTTCATATTTTAAGCGCAAAAAAGCCGACTTCGATTTCGACGAACACGTCGTCTAAACAGAAAAAAAGTATTTCCGTCAATTTTCCTGGGATTATTGATCAGATCCCAACTTAGAGGCGACGGGACCACCTCTGAAGTACACTCTTCCAAACAAAAAGCAATTTCAGAAATCGATTAATATACATAAAAATATAGGACTAGAAAGTATTTAGTTTATTAGTTCTTTTTTCTCTCGGAAATATTTATCTAGTCGGTTAAAAACTAATTTCAATGTCATAAAATAATAATGTTGATTCCCTTTTAACCAAAAGCCTACCCAATATGCAGCTCGGAGGCCACTTATATTACTACTACACCGTGACTTTGACATGTCATTAAACCAAACTCTCTCTAATGTTAAAAATATCATCAGAAAATCCATCTTTTCTTTTGCTATCCAACTTTAACTGGCTAAAGAATGAAGTATGAAAAATGTTACACAATTCTGCAATGTCATAAAGAAATCATACATACACACACGTAGTGCAATAAGTGGCCGGAACCATAAAATCGTAATGTGCAAAGAACATTAATGTTTACATATGTTATTTTTAATTAGGCATAATATATTACAAACATAATATTATGTTCATTAGTATCATAGTCCGGTGAAATTGTAAAAACCTCGCCGTTAGCAACATATTATTACCAATTTAAAAAAAAACATTATTACAGGTGCTTATGAAACGTGTTAAAGCATTTTTTAATTTGATTAATAAAATTTTTGCCTTTGTAGTTTAGCCCCTTCGAAAAATATTCAAAATCTTTTATCATATACTTTTTTACACTGTTGTAGTATTGTTTTCTAAACGAGGTAAACGGTTACATAATAAATAATAAGTGAGAATTGGCCGGGTCGTCCAGTAGACCAGAAGTACTCGTATATTTATTTATTCTAATGATGGTAGGATAAACCGAGCTAAGAGTAAGGAGCATGCTTTCAAAAACTATTTATATAAAGTGATAGTGGGTAAAATATATCAATCGGATGTCAGGTCTTAAGTCAGTTGAAATTTTATGTTCCAAGCCGATTTGTGTGGCGCCGCACTTTTGACTACAGGTGGCGCCTGTGTAGCGCACACTTTGCACTTTCAATAGAATTGCTGAGGAGTTGCATTAATTCCATTGTTCTCTGAATTACTTTACAAAGATAGGTTTGTCTGTTGTTTGCTACAATACATAGGTTTAAGATTTATTTATATACTTATCATTTACTGTAAACGTTGTACGATACACTTAAATATGCTGTATTCAGTGACAACCAAAAGGTAATTTCTGTAAACGTTGTACGAATACACTTGAAAGTCCCCTGGGCTGTATTCAGTGACAACCGAAGGGTAATTTCTGTAAATGTTGTACGAATACACTCGAAAGTTCCCCGGGCTGTATTCAGTGCTAACCAAAGGATCATTTCTGTAAACGTTGTACGAATACACTTGAAAGTTCCCTGGGATGTATTCTGTACCAACCAAAGGGTAAATTCTGTAAACGTTGTACGAATACACTAAAGTTTCCTGGGCAGTATTCAGTACAAAACCAAAGGGTCATTTCTGTAAACGGTGAACGAATACACTTTTAAGTTTCCCGGGGAGTATTCAGTACCAAACAAAGGATAATTTCTGTAAACGTTATACGAATACACTTTAAAGTTTCCTGGGCAGTATTCAGTACAAACCAAAGGGTCATTTCTGTTAACGTGTACAAATACACTTGAAAATTCCCGGCCTCTTTTCGGTACCAACCAAAGGGTTATTTCTGTAAACGTTGTACGAATACACTTGAAAGTTCCCAGGGTTGTATTCGTTTGGAAATACCGCGGCCGTTGCAATACGACAAAGTCGTAAAACGTCTTAATTACATCATTTAAATAACAACATATAAACGACTATAACAAATTTAGTGAGTAGGTTTTTTACACGTTTTAATCCCCATATACCTAGCAGAATAACCAAAACATTTGAAACATTATGCTGAGTGCACGTTACTGAGTTATTTTTTTTATTCTGACTTAACTTCTTATACGATCTCATCTTATATTAGAAATTAACTCGACAGTTAAATAACTCGATTAAAGTTATACTTATAAATAAATAAGTAAGTAGTAGCTGACCCAACAGACGTCCTGTCCTGGTTACAAATATTTATTTTTTTTTCATATGAAAGGTTAGTAAAAAATAGCAAAATTGGGCTATCTGTTCACGCGAAATGCAATGACTAAGGAAAACGGGGATCTATTTTTAACGGACTTCGAAAAAAGGTTATATTTCTATTAACCAATTTCTCAGGCATGTGTGAAACGATTAAAAAAAACTATTAGAAAGAGCGCACTTCTACGCCTGAATCTGCTAACAGGATCTAAAATAAATCGAAGAAAATAGGTACTTAAATTTTTGTGACGTATTGAGATCGGTTGTGCTCTAAAATTATTATATAAATTACAGTATATATCTACTCCATTACCCTAATTGATAGTAAAACTTAACCAAACTAAATACCAAGTTACCGTGTGCTTGTTCGCCGTCTTACCCTTATACTAATACTGATCCCGGGCATCAAATATTCTTTTCTGTAAATACATAATTCTCCGTATTAATGTATTCTGTTAGTGTTTTTTGTATGTATTTATTTATTTATCGCCTCTGTGGTCTAGCGGTTCAGTTGTTGGACATGACTGCATAAGGTCCCGGGTTCGAATCCCGGGTCGGGCAACAAAAAGAAAATTGGGTTTTTCCAATTTTCTAATAAAAAAAAACGTTGCTTGGGATTGGAAATGTGCCCGGTTGGCGATAGGCTAGCCACCTATCACATTGTGGGACTTAGTATCTTCGGCTAATCGTGGGTGCCCTGGTTGTGCCTCTGCCTACCCCTTCGGGGATATGGGCGTGAAGATACTTTTTCTTTTCTTTTTTTTTTATTTTATTTCATTTATTTTTGCCTGGTTGTCTGGTAGAGATTGCTTTGAGCGATGAGACCGCCATATGTACATTTCTTTGTAATATTTTTGTTCTGTATTTTATGTTTGTGTTTATATTGTACAATAAAGAATAAATAATAATAATAATAATTCTGACAGAGTTCGTCAAGATCATAATAGTGGAGAATTCCGACATAAAAACTGAATTACAGGCCTAGTTTATTGCTATCTTTGACAAAATAACATCAGAATTTTTGGTAATAAATTCAGGTTTAAATCACGAATGTATCCGCGGCTACCTTAATTGGTTTAGAAATATTTATTAAATCAATTGAAAAAAAGTAATTACTCCAACTTATTTTGTTAAAGTATAACTTTGAAAACTGGTATAAATGCTGAATCTTGTATAGCTGTATGTATAATGAACGCTTAACCAGATCACCTTGACACCGACCACGACAACAGGTTACATCATTATATATACGTATTTTTTAATTTCGTACACAAATCACTGAAACTTTAAGCGTTGGAGGTGTCTCATGTGTCGTTCTTTGCCATTATTATAATTTGCATTGTAGATTTACCACGACGCCTTATCATGGCATCACTTAGGTGGTAGGATCCGAACACTTGAACACTTCGCTCCGATTGGCACCACTGCCTTACGTTTAACTGCCGCTTAGCGTTAGTCGCTATTGTCATGTTCCGTGCTGATAGGGAAGCTGGCCGAGTTGTACACGTGATCTAACACTCCGACCGTAGTGACGCACCAGTAACACCTATAGTTTTTGCGACGTGTTCTGTTCGGAGGGTAAGGCAGCCGGTAAACTTACTTTTGCTCGAGGCTTAACATCCCGGCTTCAGGTTGGCGTGAATTTCTTATCATCAGGAAATCCGTCTGCTTGTTTGCTTTCCAATAACATAAAAAAAATTATGCAAGTCTAGTATCTTACTACCAGGAGAGCAGCTATTTTATTGCGTTCTTAAAGCATAAAAAATATCATTATTTTAACAATTGTGTTAACGCATAAACACGACCGCTCATAGTATTGAAATAGCGGCATATATGATATAAGTAAGGCGAGGATATCTATGTCCTTGATAAAGCAATTAGTACGGCCACATACCTTCGAATAATTCCATACGGAAAGATCAGGATTTTTAATGCACACATACAAATCTTTGGCAGACCTACATTTATCAGTAACTAGATGTTGCCTGCGGCTCTGCCGCGTTTTTAAAGGAACCTATTGTGTGATCGGGATTAAAAATAGCGTATGGTTTTAATCCAGGTCACAATCTATCTGTGTTCCAAATTTCAGACAAATCCGTTTAGCCATTCGAGCATGAAAAAGTAACTAACATCCATACATACATACTCACAAACTTTCGCACTTATGTCGCACTTATATCGCAATATTAAAAGGATTTTAGACTTTCAGGGTTAAACTTTATTACTTTGTTGTACTTTTAATTAAGATTCAGGTTGCAACATAATCCTAGGTGTATTATTTACATCCTTATTTTATTACAACCACAACTGCATGCGAGTGTACCGAAGCTAAGTAATTGGTTTTTATTTAGCGTTATTATTCTAAGATTGCGCCTCTGATTTCTTAAGTTTAGTGTTTCGTAAACCTTTTTCCCTATAACTATAACTACACTGACATTGTTCACATCTGTACATATAATAAAAATCTAAGTTTTTCTTGGGATCTATTCTTCAAAGGAGTTTTTTAATAGGACAATACAGTGAAGAAGCATACTTCTATCTCGATGGGAAGAAGGGAACTTGGCCTATAGACATTACAGATGTAATAGGTTCATCGCTGTCCCGTGAGTGGGGATGTTAGGTTAGAGATCATGATAAATATTTACCGGGTTCCTCTATGTTTACACCGGATCACGACAATAGTGGTAATTTTATTGCGCACTCCCTAAACTAATTTTAAGTTATCGCTATCTTCTTTCAACACTAGTAACAGAAAGAGGCAAAATACATAATATATTAATAGATTAGTTCGTACATGACATTTCTTTAAATCTATTTCTCGGAAAACTGATTAAAAACGTCACAAGGCGTTATGTCTAATCATGATATCATTGGAATTGGAAATTCATTTAGTCAGTCATTTTAGGTACTGTAGAACACAATTATTAACATTTAATTACAAAATAAATTTAACGAATCCGATAAAATAATGTACAGTTTACTTTTAACTAAATGTTAATAATTCGCCGGTATTGTGTTCAAGAGTACCTAAAATGACATACTCGATTCCAGTTTCGAATATTACATGAATTGAGCTTCAAAAGTAAGTCTACAGGTTTCAACAGACGTACCGCAAGGCAATATGTTTATTATGTTTTAAGGCCCCATACTCAGTCAGCCAGAAGAGCCAATCAGCGCACTCCCCCGTTCCATGATTACTATGAAATATTGCGCTCTAAAGTAAACGTCTTAAGCGACAAATCACTCTTTGTGACACTATAAAAGTAATTTGAAAAAAAGTATAAAAACTGAAACACTTATATTTTAGGTATATAGTACTTATATATATTTATGTTAAATCTGGTGTATTTTCATAATTGAAGTAGACAGTTGGGTTTTGCTTTCAAAAAAGGGTTAACTTTTTGATTTTTTTCCATCGAGCAAAGTAAAATGAATCGTGTTTTGGAAACACTAGTCTTATAAAGCATATTCATGTTAATCTTGTGTATTTTTGTCACCAAGATCCATGATTGCTTTGTATAAAAAAAACGTTATACTGCTGACGTATTTTAGCGTATATGGCCCCTTAATAGCAGCCCGCCCCGGCTTCGCACGTCTATTTGAAAAAAAACCTCATCAAAATCCGTTGCGTAGTTTTAAAGATTTAAGCATACAAAGTGAGATACATAGGGACAGAGCAAGCGACTTTGTTTTATACTTTGTAGTGATACTATAAATGACTTTTCATACAGCTTTTGTAATAATCACGATATCGTATTGTTCGAGGATTCACTTATATTCAGTGTTATAAAAAAACAAATAGTTAAGTATTAAAAAGTGCGATATCTAAAGAAATTACAATCAAACAAAAGGGATTTCTTAAGAGAAAAATTTAGAAAAATAAATATTTTAACCACAACTTTTTTGAAATGGCTAATATATTGCTAACCGCGAGGTTTATACAACTTCACTGGACTAGGATATAATAAAAAAAAATTAAGAATTTCAACATGTTTGAAAACTTGAGTATTAAAAAAAACGTAATTTTAATGACTTTAATACGAGGAATAAATATAATCTGGCAAAAATACAACTGGTCGGCATAAAATAGGTAATTATTTCATGTGTCCAATAGGTTTCCACGATATGCTGTGCAGTAACATTAGAGGGTCTCTAATGATTTTAAAATTGTATTTAAACAAAGTTATGTAAGAAACGCTGTCACAAAACTATTTTCTTTTTGTTACATTGGGAAAAGATAGCATCTCCCTAAAATAATTTTAGTTTTAGCCGAATTAAACCAGTTTCAACAAAAAAAACTGGCACTAAGGCGACAAGAATATGTAGGATGCTGGAACTCTACCCGGGCAATTTTTTTGCACAGCACTCTACCATCAGGGTTCCTCAGGGTACGACATTTAACCTATGCTCACTTTTTACTTGCTGCCAATCTGCAAGGTAGGTGGGCTATTCTACACAGGGGACCAGGGTCATTATACTTTTTTCCCAGTGTTGGTCCGCTGAATATAATACTGCCTCCCTGCCACGCAGCTTGTAAGAGGTAAGCATAGCTAAAATAGAGAATCAGCAACAGGACCCCCGGTGATAAGAGTGCTGTACAACAACTTGCCCGGGTAGTTTTAACACCTACTTATTCCTGTTACCATAATGACTGTCATGTTCTAGGGTAGGGTAACCGGAGTACTCGCAGAATTGGCCTAAAACAGGACAGCGACGCACCTCTAACATTTATGGTGTCTATAGGCGATGGTTGTCTCTAACCATCAGGAGAACCTTGTGCTTGTTTGCTGACCTCTCACCTAGAAAAAAAGTGTCTGTAACATAACATGTTGTATAAAAAAAAATAAAAAAGGACCTGGCAGCTTTGGCTAGTCGTGGGTGCCTTGGTTGTGCCTCTGCCTACCTCTTCGGGGATATCAGAGTGAAGATACTTTAAAAAGGACCCTGAATAGCCAACATTTAAACCAATTTTATTCAAATTTTATATGATACGCGACATTTTACATTCATATTAAATTATTTGCATAAAGTTAATTCTAATAATACATGGTTAAAGTTGGTTTAACCCAATAAAGTTGAACCCGTGCGAAGCAGTAGTCTATCGCTAGTACTACACTAACACACTCGTTTTTAAACACAAAGGAATTAATCGTCACGAGGCGCTGTTAGTTATACTATAGTATATGTTACTAATACTCAAGTAGCATTTAATTTGCACACAATGATTAAAACAAAAACTATTTCTTTTATTTTTAATATAATAATATTTTTTCACAGAATACAGGATACAAAAATAGTCTGGGTAAAAATATACCAAGTTTTGGATTTGACATAAAGATATACCTTTTTTTATGATATTGGAAGGCAAATCAGCAGACGGATTTTCTGATGGTAAGAAATTCCCGTCGCTTAGAGACACTAAAGGTGGTAATGGTGCGTTGCCAACCTAAAGCCGGTATGTTAGGTCTCGAGCAAAGGTAATTTTACCGGCTACCTTACCCTCCAAACCGGAACACGTCATGACGTTATGGCGGCAGAAATAGGTAAGGCGGTGATACCAATCCGGGTGAGTCGCTACGAAACTCTACCACCTAGTCAGATATCACGGTGTTAGTGAAGGTAAGCCTTGTGCTTGCCTTTTACGAGTTACCTGGCAGCAAGGCAGATGGTCTATTCTGCAAAGGAGCCCGGAACAACACGGGGAAAAAATCCTTAGTTAACGTTTACATTATTCAGCTATGTAAATTAAAAATAATTCAGAATGATTAAGCGCAGTAAAACTGCAAAAGCAGACTCGCAACTATTTCATTGGGTACCACGTCGCGATTTGATATCTCTTTTTTCGAAAGATAGCATATGATTTCGTTCATTAGTTTTGAGTTACATTTATGATTTAATAGTAAAAAAATATGCATTATTATATATAACTCAAAAAACCACTAATCGCATCATGATTAACGCCACGTTGACCTATCTTTCTAAAAAAACTCATCAAAATCGGTAAGCTATTGACGGAGTAAACGCGTAAGAAACATAAAACATACACTACACAAAAATACAAAAACACTATACAAAAATAAAACATACACAAGAATAAAGAACCTCTTCCTTTTTTTAGTCGGTTGAAAAATAGGTTTATAAAATATAGGTTTCAAATATAAAATAGATTTATATATGTTAAAAATAGGTATTATGCTCCTGAACGCAAACATCCATTCTTTTATTACGTGTCTATATCAATAATATTACAGTTTATATGTCGATATTTCTAATCGTGTATTGCGCTATTCACAGCTCTAAATCAAAATTATATCTTATCAAAATCCGAGCTGCGTATAAAACCGTATCTTTATCAGTATTATTAGATGTAACAAAGAGATTTATTTTTGCTTATAATCGAAAAACCCTGAACGTCTACCATTAAGTGAATGAATTTCAAAAAAATCTTAAACTATCACAGCTATTTATCAAAAACAGAATATGATGCATTAAAATTGAATTTCGAGTAATATGTATCCTATTAATATTATAATTGCGAAAGTTTGTCTGTTCCTCCTTCACGCAAAAGCTGCTGAACCGATTTTCATGAAATTTGGCCAACGCATAGAGGGTAACTTGGATTAACTCACAGCAGTTTTTATCCCGAAAAAAAAATCCTGGGGGACTGTTAACTACGCAGACAACAGCTTGTTATTTTTTAAAAATAATTTAAATAGGAAGTACGTACATAACCTTGAATATTTATTCAAACTGTATAATTTAATACTAATTTGCTATAAGCCACGGCAAAAAAATATAAAATATAGGAATTTCAATTAAAATAAAAAAAAAACATATAATACCTGTTTAAGATGTAGTGATAGACATAACGTACATAATAAAAAAACATATTGTACAAAAAATACCGTTCACTTTGTGCATCGTTTTGAACACTTTTATGTTACGATAAAAATTGTAGAGAATAAATATCAAAAAGTAAATACTATTTTGGTCACTAAGCAAACAAGTGAGAGACAACATGTAACCGACTAACAGCTGTCTAAACTTTACCTAGGATTTATTTATTTATTATTTACCGTTAGAATAATAAATGCGAATACTTTTTTTGTGTTTGTATAGTTATACTTAGTCTGTAATAAGAAATCCATCAGAAACAAAAAAAGGATCATAATAATATGTACTAACGGCTAATATTACTAATCTATCTTAGATTAAAGATAGCGTTACTTTAGATTAGTAACCAGGCAATCACTGTTATTTTTCAATAAATAATAATATCTTAGCAACAAAACTCTATTTGGCCTATCTCTATCTGTAGATATGTTATTAATATTGGCCGTAAATAGTCACAGATACGAGGATTCAAAAGGACCGTTAATATGAATTATCTATTACTAGTAATTAATGGACGAAAAATAATTTTCTTAAAAACGTGGTTAATAATTCAGTAATGTTTCTATCAAGGTTGAACGTCGCGTCATTCAGAAAGAAATATTATTATTTTCCTACTAACTTATACCTAATGTATATAAGTAGTTTCAAAGTATAGAATAATACATTTTCATAATTATCAAACGATTTTGAAAAAAGGTTATTTTGTCGACTGCTATATTTTTAAAAATCGAGGAAAATAACTACTTATGAAATTGGAAGGCAAACAAGCAGACAGATTTCCTGATGGAATGAAATTCACGCCGCCTAGTTCTTGTTCACTTTTAGTTTTTTTGGTTTTTATCGGGCAACCTACATTTTTGTTAATTCCTAATACTTCAGCATTTGTTAGAAACAAACGATGGTGTCTTTTTACAATCACACATATAGCAAATATATAAAAACAATGTAAAGGCAAAATTTTAGGTAGTTTTTTGGTAACGTAAAGACCTGCCACAAGCATGCCAAATGTTGCTTTAGTGAACTTCTTCCGGAAGTTACCTGGCTAATGTAACCCTTAACCCGAACAGCCACAGTGACGAGCACTGGCGCTTTGACTACAAAAATGTCAAAGGCAGTGGAACGTAAAAAAAACATGGGATATGATAAGTTTTAAGTATCTTCATGCCCATATCCCCCAAAGAGCTAGGCAGAGGCACAACCAGGGCATCCACGATTAGCCGAAGGCACTAAGTGCCACAATGTGAAAATAGGTGGCAAGCCAATAATGCCTGGCACATATCCAATTTCAGGCAACGTTGACTTAATTAGAAAATTGAAAATACCTGGGACCCGGGACCTCAAGAAGTCAAGTCCGACGCCGGATGGCTAGACCACAGAGGCGAAAATTTTTATTTTGATAAGTAACATTTTGCGTAAATATATCATAAAGTACCTACTAACAAAACCAACCTTGGACTTTAGACAGACATTCGGAATGCTTGTTGAATATAAGAAGAATATTATAAAAATATTAACTGACAAGAAAAACAAACTTAAATAAAATACGAATATAAATTGCATAAATGATAGCCATCAAATACTACCATCTTTTATTTTTTTAAGTGAAAACTTTTTTAGCGGCGTTGCGCACTTTTTTTTGGAATGGGTAAAAACTTCTAAGCTCGCATCAGGACACGTGACCTAATCGAAAATTCAGACGGCGCAGGACGCTCTCGCGAATGTTCGTGTTGTCATGTTTGTGTACGATAGTTCAATCAATGAATATTGTATTCAACCATATAAATGACAGTACTTTCATAATGATAATTAAAGCAATTCGTGCAAAATTATTCCCTAACCATTCAAAATATAAAAAATGCACAACATTAATATTCAAGTTTTCACTTCTGCCGATACCTACTATAGGAGTGCAACCCGTCGTTCTTTTTTAAATATAATGTGTGTATCTTTCTATTTTTATTCCCAATTGTTACACGGTATCGTAGCCATTTCAAGTCGGTCCAAAAAAATTTAATCCCATGTAAAGGACAAATCAGAATCGTAGCTACTGAAAGGCGAGAAAATTCCAAGGATCGTGGCTCTCAAGCTAAGAGGGCCCCCTGACCAACACCTTCTATACATATATAAAAGAAAGTCGTGTTAGCTACACTATTTATAACTCAAAAAGAGCTAAACCGATTTGGTTGAAAATTGTAAGGGAGATAGCTTAAAATCAGGAGATGGACGTGAGATGCTTTTTACGGGATAAAAAACTACGACTGTGAAAAAACTACGAAAAATAACATTTTAATTTTTCCCAGACAAACTTAACGGGTGGAACGAAGTTTGCCGGAGCAAATATTTGATTTAAACGACACTTACAAACAATTTTAGCATTATTTATGGTAAATAGATAAAAGTTAAAACACAGGCATAATCTCAAAAAGCCCTGAATATTGACGAAAGTTAGTAATTCAAATCTCGAATACAAAAAATATATTTTTTAATATTTCTCCCGCGCATTATACAACCAGTTTAGTTAGGACTCTCTCTTTAATTTAGTTTTACCTACACTAGAGCCTATGGTTTTCCAACTTTATTCGTAAACAAGCAGTTAAATATCCAGAGACCTCAACAAGCACTGAAACTAGTTCACCTCCAGTGCGTGTTTAAAATGTTTTTTGACCATTTAATTGCCCCTATGCATTTACACTGCAGAAACAGACTTCGCTTTGTACCTAAGTATATTATGTCGTCCCCAAGTAAACAAAAATAGAAACTGTTGTTTGTTTTACTCAATCAAAATTTTCAAATCGAATCGGTAAAATTTGAAAACTTGACAAGGTGGTCAATTTTATACCTATAGGCACCAACGGGAAAATAACTTTTTCTCAAAAATTGATTTATCTAGTTAAAAGTACACATCAAAACACAGTCAAAATTCAAACTTCCTCCTCTTTCCCTTTTCCGTGGAATAAAAAAATTTATATTTAAAAAGGATACACAAGTTAGGCGCTGTGTTCATGAATATTAGCGAATAGAAGAGGTAGTGGGCGCTGTCTTCCAAGAAGAAGCGAGTCATGAACTCCCTGGATATAGAGATCTCCCGGGCTGGTATTCTTTGGTGCAACCGGAGGGCAGAAACCGCTGCATTTCCTAGCAATGCCTTGTAGAACGCTGATACTGGGCTGATGAGAAACAAGGAGTTTATGGACCATTTTTGACGAAGGAACATCGCCCACTAATAAAATATATTATTAAGTAAGACTACTGGACTGGACTGGCGCAGTCAGCCAGATAGTAGGCTTAACGCCTTATTTCTTCCTGTCGCACATAACATCAGTGCTCATATTACGTTTCGGTATAAGGAGATCAGCTAGATGACAAACTTATGCAAAATACTTAAAATTCTAGATACCAACATTTTGTTACCAAATCGTCAACATCTTTGGTGTCTGTAAGCCACGTGTATTTCTTACCATCAGAAAACTTGCACGGCTGTAATACATAAATTAGTAACTCGCAATCAAAATGCGATCGATTGCTATAAAAAAAGCGATTAACTTGTATTTGTAATACGAATTAACAATTTTATACAAAATCGCGTGAATTTTGCCTATTGTGCGATACGCAAAACTCCGTGAATCTTTTGGTTTCTTTAACCGTAACTGTAATAAAATACAAGTTAGAACTCTACTCTTTACTTATGATGTACAAATTCTCAAATAATGTAAGATATACAAAATAGTTTTAAACTAAATGAAAAAATTCCAAATAAATAGTAACAATAAATAAATATTCATGGGCAAGTTACATAGTTGAATCTAACCCCAAATCCCCAAAGAAAGCAATTTGCTTTAAATATGCTTGGGTTATGGGTATTTGTTAGTCAACGATTTAAACACGTGGATACACTCAGATACTAGAATAAATTTAATAAAGATACAGTGCAGACGTCTAAATATTAATCACACAAACTCATTTCCTCATCAAGAATCGAACCCGAGCCTCGCGGTTGGACTCGCGGTCATAGCATATTCATCCACTTACTTGTTAAATATTGGCATGACGTAGCCAAATGTGCACAGGACTGTGAGGATTCGGATGCCCCATAGTGCCACGTCTATTTTGTTGGCTATAACGTGAGCTTTCAGCGCGGGGATGCCCTTAGGTGGTCCGGTATCTCCAGCTTGAGGACTTGAGTCGGCCATTATCTACAACAAAAGTTACAAATAGATAAAAAATACTCTCATATATTTGTTTAAAGTCGTTTCTGGGTTCCGTTGCCAAAGGCTAAAAACGGAACCCTTATAGATTAAACATGTCTGTCTGTCTATCCCTCCATAGCCACTTTTTTCCGAAACTATTAAAGCTATACTGTTTAAACTTAGTAAGTATAAGTGTTCTGTGAACAGCATTAAGATTTTCACACAAAAATATAAAAATAATAAATTTTGGGGTTTCCCCACCCCATACTTAAAACTAAAACTCATTTTTTTTCCTTTAAATTCATATTGTTGGGTATCTATGGATATAGGTCTTCAAAAATGATATTGAGGTTTCTACTATTGTTTATTGTGAAAAGTTTGCGAGAGACACCTCCAAAGTGGTAGAACGCTTGGCGTGGCGTTGGCGTTAAGCAAACGCAAACGTTAGTGTTGTTTTTTAGTAAAAAAAACTAAAAAAATCAGACTCAAAATAAACTAATTATACCAATTTTGATGTGCCGCAAAGGGTGAATAACCCCGTGTGATGTACGTTGAACAGCTGGAAGCGCTGTAATTTTAGCGCCAATAACTGTTTTCGATTTACTTGTTTTTAATTATGTTTTTTTTACGTTTTTAGGTACTTATGCCGAGTCCCTAGCTGAAATATTGTTAGCTAATTCGAGAAAACCTTGTATAAGATGAATATAATCATGCAAACTTCCACCGAAAAGTGGTTTAATAGGATGTGCGCGGAGTAGTTTAGAATCGCGTAAGAATACGTTAACTGTAACCTCTGTACGCAATATTACTGTATACAATATTCATAAAATGGTTTGAAAGAACTTATATATTACTAGCTGCCGGTTTCGGCTTCGCTCGGATGGTAATTTTTTTACCATAAATTGAGATATAAGCTATCGTATTTCTTAGGTTGGATCGAACTGCACATGGTGTGCAAGTTTTATTATAATCGGTTAAGTGGTTTAGGAGTCCATTGAGGACAAACATTGTGACACGAGATTTATGTATATTAAGATTAGCTGACCCAGCAAACTTCGTATCGCTTGACATTAATGTTTCGACAGTAGCGTAGTCTGTCGTATCCAAAAATTTTTCACATTCTAAAATCAACAACTATTTATTATGCAAAAATTAATTTAAAAAACATTTTCCAGGAGACCAAATTGTGCATCTAAATCATTCTCGAATTCCCTTGAACACACACAAAAAGTTTTATCAAGATCGGTCCAGTCGTCTAGGAGTTCAGTAACAAACATACGAACACAAGAATTATATATAAAAAGACTAGCTGTTGCCCGAGTGGTTAATAGTACATTGTTTGGGATAACCCCAATCAAGACTAGAGGATATTGATTTACTGAGAAGTTTAGCTGTCGCTCAACGTGTGAATTAATATTTTTCATTAATGTGTTATATTTATTAACGACTTAACACTTCTGTAAAATGTGTCGGTATCCTAATGACACAGTCGGAAAAATAAATGGTTAGATCTGCAAATAGCTGGGGCCTATGTCACTAGACCGACATTAGAATAGAAATACTCTCTCCGCAAGTTTGATTTCATACTCCGTCTTATGAATAAACATACTCAAGCCACAAGACCCGAGTCGGGCAACTCAGATGTTTTTTTTTATTTTCAGAACGTTGCCCGGGTTAGGATCCAGTTGGCGACAGGTAGGCCACCCATCACAAGTATCTGCGGCTAATCATGGATGCTCTGGTCGTACACCTCTACCTACCTCTTTAAGGATGTGGGAGTGACTTTACACATTTTTTTTCCTTTACATTACTTCAATATTGATGGGAGAATAAGTGGCAATATTAGTACAATCTAAGAGACTATCTTACACTTTCACTTTGTTTATTATTTTAAAGCTTTGATAATCATTAGTCCAGCCTTGACTTATTGATTTTAAATAACACAGGACAAATTTACACCTATTTTTAACGACTTTTAAAAACGGAAAAGGTTATATATTCGACTGTTACATTTCATTATGTGTATTATGTATATGTAAGTCTGGATCTGATAATGGGAAATTTTACCAGAAATAATTTAAAAAATTGGGATGGGCAGCCCTTATCACTTCGATAACAACCTATTATCAGACCTACCTAGTGGGTATGTAACATTACATCAAAATCAGTTCAACCGCTAAGGAGAAGTATAGTAACAAATACTTTGACATAATTTTTATATGTACCTAGATAAATTCGAAAAATTGTTTTTTTATCTTATTGTCACGACGTACTGTACGACATTATAGTATACTTTATCCTCTATTTGTGTTTTTTGTGTGGAACTAGAAGGCTGAAGAGTAACAATTATCAGGATAATAGATGGGAGAGCTGAATACCTTACTTTAATACAGAGACGTAGCCGCGGGGGCAACATCAAGTACAAACATTTATATCATATTGAGCGTACAAGTCGATGTTTTAACTAAAAATTTAATCTATACATAGTATAAAGCAAAGTCACTTTCCGCGTCTGTCTGTATGTATGTATGCTTATATCTTTAAAACTACGTAACGGATTTTGATGCGGTTTTTTTAAATAGGTGTGAGTGATTCAAGAGAAAGGTTTTTAAGTATAATAACATGCTTCATATATTAGAGAACCACTGATAATTTCAAGATATCTAATGCGAAGTCGTAAATAAACACATTTTTTTTGTGCTTGCATTGCAAACGCTGGCTGAACTCTACGAGATAGATCAAAATAATGTACTAAGTATTGTTTACCTTATAAAGGTCTACAAAAAAGTTTGCGATGGTATATGTTTATCTCTTAGGGGTAACCTACAATAACCAATTTTTATCCTTTACTTTTTACGAAAAATAATGGCTTAATTACGAAGCGATTTCAAGCAATTCAGCATTAATCCTTATCTATTTAAGTATCTTAAATAAATTCTACATTTAATATAGAACAATATCGCCCTTTACAGCATGTAAATTAAACGAATAGTTTCGGAGATATTACAGGTTTAAAATATAGGGACATCGCGGTTGCGGCGGTAC
>NJDD01004106.1:135456-146052 GCA_002245505.1 Calephelis nemesis
GGACCAATGTAAAGATAAATCAATAGTCAAGTTTCCTCATCACTACATAGTACAAAACAAACTCGCTTTCTCTATACCTATGTCTCTTTGTATGCTTAAATTTAAAAAAAAATATCGCCTCTGTGGTCTAGCGGTCCGGAAGTTGGACTTGACTGCATGAGGTCCCGGGTTCGAATCCCGGGTCGGCCAACGAAAATTGGATTTTTCCAATTTTCTAATAAAAAGAAAATGTTGGTCGGGATAGGAAATGTGCCCGGTTGGCGATAGGCTTGCCACCTATCACATTGTGGGACTTGGTGTCTTCGGCTGGTCGTGGGTGCCCAGGTTGTACCTCTGCCTACCTCTTCGGGGATTTGGGCGTGAAGATACTTTTTTTTTTAAATTACGCAACGGATTATGATGCGGTTTTTTATATGTAAAGTGATTGAAGGGAAGGTTTATATGTAGGTATATTTCATAACCGTGCGATTTAAGGCCGGCCCGCTAGTGTGAAATAATGTAATTAATCGAATATCATTTTCATCTCTTTGCTGCATGTAATTATAATTGTGGATATGTATGTCAAGGAAAGTCGTCAGTTATGGAGCCAAGCTTTCACTTATATCAACATACCTATTTATTATTTACCTACATGTTTATAGCTAACGTAAAATAATCCTGCTTTAATCTCTCAATCCCAGATAGAAAATTGCATTATTAAAGTAATGTATTCTGTAAATAGGTATTTTATAATTCTAAATTTAAATATTTTTTTGTTATTCTAAGGTATATATTTTTTATGTAATAAGATAGACATAAAGATAAACAGAAAATAGCAACAAGCCTCGTGTTTATAATGCACCATTAAGGTCTTTGATGTCGTGTTTCTTTCCATCAGAAAAAACATGTTATTTTGTCTTCCTTCATTACAAAAATAAAATGTTTTTTTTTTATATCAGTGAAAGGAAAACAAGCTGACGAATTTTCTGATGGTAAATTCATGCCGCCTAGAGACACCAAAGGTGGTAATGGTGCGTTGCCAACCTGAGGCCGGGATGTTAGACCTCAAGCAAAGGAAAGTTTACTGGCTACCTTACACTCCGAACCGAAACACGTCAACGGCAAGTACTGGACGTTATGGCGGCAGGAATTGGTAAGGCGGTGGTACAAATCCAGGCGAATCGCTGCGAAACTCTACCACCTAGTAGGATGTCACGGTGTTAGTGTCAGTAAGCCTATGCTCTATGCTATGGGAAAACTTTAATAGTTTATTTAGCTTTAAACTTTTAACTTAATCACTGTTGGAAATCAACACAAAAATGCTGTCATGTTTTTTTTAGAAGAAGTTTGTGGAGCTAGTCACTGATTTAACCTAGTCCCACAATTTTAGTATTAAATATGCAATACAAAATTGTATTAACAACAAAAAACTTAAAATTTGAGTCAGTTGCTCATTTTCTTTAACATTCTTCTGATTTTTTTTAGCAGAAAGAAATGGAACAGAACATTTCAGGGGTTCTCCTTTTTTATCAGCATCAACAGGTTCCAGAAGCTTCAATTTGGCTACATTGCTTATCAGTTTATGTATAACATCACCGCATTACTTTAGTAAGCTTTGCTACAGTTTATGAGCTGTGTGACAAACATAAGACTCCCATTTAAATATAATCTCTTTGCATTGTGATACAACAAATTCCCTGTGTTGGTCCGGGCTTCTTTGCAGAATAGATCATCTGCCTTCCCGCCCGGAAGATCGTAAAAGGCGAGCATAGGCTTACCATCACTAACTCCGTGACATCTTACTAGGCGGTAGTTTCGCAGCGACTCGCCCGGATTGGTATCACTGCCTTACCTATTCCTGCAGACATAGCGTCATGACGTCTTCCGGTTCGGAGGGTAAGGTAGGTAAGGTAAACATACATTTTGCTCGAACCCTAACATTTTGACAAACTACATTTAAACTGGCCTATATTCTTGGCCAGGTCTTCACATATTTGTAGACAAGATAAATTCTATGTTGTTGTTAATCGTCATATGCAATACTCACATTACTGTAGCTTAGCACTAATCTATCTTTTATTGGCTATTTGTTGATATACAAAGTATTGTGTATTTTAAAAAACGATACCTAATTCTGAAGATAGAACAGAAGATAAGTAATTTGCAATGCCTTGTATTATTTAAAATCGAAACAACAATGTGTTTTACGTAGTGTCAACAATAAGAAAAAATGACATTCACGGCAATATCATTTAATTAATAACAGACTATTACTGTTCAAGTACATAATTATTTCTTGAGCTGTATTAATTATTCTTAACAATACAAAGTTTTAAGTTAACATTACGATAAGACCTTCAATACAGACTGAGTTATTAAAAGTCTTAAACATATTCTTAACAAGTTAAGCAGGTTTTTTACATATTTTACTTCTGTGAGCATATTCAATTACATATTTTGGTTTACATTTTATAAGGTTGAAGTTTTTTATAAATTACCTTGTCAAACAACATCAAAAAGGGGTTACAAAGTTTTTGTAACATAGTTTGTAGATTCTATGTTATCAAATTTTATTTCCAACTCCTCACCTATCCTTTTTTGCCACTGCCACTTGTAAGTTTAAAAAGTGTATTATTTGAAAATTGTTTATAAAAGTGTGACATTTTTCTTGAGCATTTGAGTTTTCCTCTGTGTTCTAGCGGATCAGTTGTCGGACTTGACTGCATGAAGTCCCAGGTTTGATTCCGGATGGGACAACAAAAAGAAAATTGAAAGAAATAAAAAAAATGTTGATTGAGATTGGATATGTGCCCGGTTGGCAATAGGCTTGCCACCTATCACATTGTGGGACTTAGTGTCTTCAGCTAGTCCCTTCCGGGATATGGGCGTGAAGATACTTTTAATTTTTATATAAACATATATGCGGAGGCAAACAAGCAAGTGAGTCACCTTGTGATCGAGAATGATCATCGCATTCTACAGACATCCACAACACAAGCAACACAGATAAGATGCCATCCTATACGGAATGAGTAATCTATTTTTTTAAAGTTTCCTAAATTGTATTCTTTACGAAATACTGCCCATGGTAACTGGTTTCACAAAGTGTTGTGTGGGGTAAGAAATGACTTTGCAATTATGGTTCTAGACCTCCACGCATCAAGGAGATAGGCATACACTAAACCCCTAAACTGGTGTGATATCCAAAGGTGAAACTTAGCAACATGAATCAAACCAACCAACTCTTAAAAGCATTCCCCTTGACAAAAGCTTTAGAAAACACTAAGAGACCTAATATCTCTATGCTACACTAAAGAATCTGCTGTTGACAATTCGAGACACTCTATGTTGGTTGCAGTCAAAAGGAAGGAGCTGGTACTGAGGAGCTCTTGCACAGAGTTGAGAACAGAACATGCCATGAGGACAAATTAACGAGGTCCTTCTTTATTATGCGTAGAACTTGCGATTTTGTGGCTGATTTCTAATCTAAACTTGCAATCTCAACTCTATAGTTTAATGCTATGAAAAGAAATCCTTAAGATTTTAACATTAGTAAAACTAGAGCTTAACTGAGAAAGAGTAATGGAAAGGCAACAATTTACAGCTGGGTCTGGAAAATTTGCAATTCATCCATACTAATCTATCTGACAACCTTAAACGCCTAAACCGCTAGATCAATTTTGATGAAATTTTGTATATAGGTACATATATATCGCTAGACTCTAGTTAAAACAAATACTATTTATTTTAAAACTAAGACTATAATGTGGCATGAAAATCTGTTACACACCGAGGAAGTCCAGGATAAAAAGCTAGTTTTGAATATTTGTTTAATACTTTTTTTTCATAATATATTACAATACTCCAAATTAATCTATTAAAATTCAAAGTTACTAATAAATTTAATACTAGTGAGATTTATGAGAACTCAAAATGTTGACATTTGAGATTTTATTCAAAGAATATGGTAAATGGAAATCCAATTCTATAGGGGTGATCCCAAGAGTTCAAGCTTACTAATGATAAATACATGTTGTTATATAGGTATTAGTTTACTATTATATTTGATTCAAACCTTCAATAGCTACAAATCTAGAAATATGTCTCTACTTATATAAACATGAATTTTTTTTTTAATTTTTAGTATTTTATTTATTTATTATTTATTTATTTATTTTAGCTTAAAACACACGATTTATAATGGATTACAGTAAATTATACTTAAAAAATTAAATTATAATGAAATACATGCTGTTGATTAGTATGACATTAAATAACTATCAAATAGAAAAATTACATTATAATTATTTGGAGATCTGTGTTGCTTATCTTTGTTTTTCTGTTGTCATGATATACCAGTGGTTCCCAAACTAGGCGTTGCCTGAATCTTGGGCAACCGATTTTTGTTTTTGATACATAGTTATTTTATTAGCAGGGCTTTATTTTTCGCTTTAAATTTTATTTGCGTAATTGAAAAGCGCATGAACGAGTCAATTACTTGTAATAATTATTAATTATTGATTTATTGACTTTAAATTACAATCTATAATTTAATATAGTCATCATCTCATATTATGACGTAAATTGAATCTAACGCTAAAATAACCAAATTATATGCTAGTGTTATGGGTGTTTGTCAACAATAATTATACATAGAAATGCTTATAATATATGCTTGAACCAGAATAAATTTAATAAATACCCAGAACCAGAAATACAAAACGTTTATCACACAAATATCTACCCTCATGTAGAATAATAGTAACTGAATCATTATCATCATTATTACAATTAATTAACTATTCCCAACTGGTAGCAGTAATATCAGCTTACCAAGTATTAAGCCCCAACATTATAAAGGTGTGTCCTGTTTCGACTTTTATAAATTTTAACATAGAAATTGAGTAGATTGCACCTTGAAAAAGGATTTAGACTACTCTTCATCCCAAAATTTCAATTTACTTATTAGAATAGCAGATATAAATATGCAGATAGATTTTCTGATAAAAGTAAATAAATGTGACATATAATATGTACAAAGATGTTTATTGTCAACTATTATGAAACTCATACTGGGTATCTTATAAGTCTTTAAGTCCAGGACCCAACTGTCTGGGCTCCATCACTTAGCCGAACTAAATGCTTAAAAAAATAACTCTGCAATTTAGGCTTCCAGATTATTCTAGTAGGTGCTATTGTTGTTCCAAACAAAATACATTGTTGATTTAAAAAAACTAAAGGTTAATTAAACAACATTAACTTGCATGCAGACAAGATTATTATCAAACTACTTCACCCGCGCGACGTTAATATCTGAATCTTAATACTAAACCAATATTTACTTATCAGTACAGATAAAGTAACTGTGATAAGTCAAATTCTTTCAGTTGGAAATTCATAACCACAATAAATTTATACAATGTTTAACATGGTTATTTTTTTGTTCACAAAGTTCCTATTGTTAGTCCAAAAAAGATTAAAAAGTTATTTGCAAGTGAAAGTAGGAGAAAGTAACAGCCAAAATTTCTTGTAAAACCTAAAGTACATATAAGTTAACTCAAAAAGTAGCAAGTAGATTAGCTACGTCCTACGTTATTAATCGTAATTAGTCGTGACGTAGTGGGAAATAAGAATACATTTTTCTAGGACAATTAGACGAAAATCATTTGAAGGGAAATATTTCATTTGGAAGATTTTAAAGTCGTAACATTATTCAATTAATCTTAGTAACTTACTTATTGGATTGAAGATATTTTAAACACAACTGTAATTAAGGTAAAATGTAAAAACTTTTGAATAAAAATTATAATTGCAGCACTAGATAATCCATGGACGTGTTCCCCAGGTTGATGACACTAAAACTGACAGTGACACACAAACTAAAAATCATGGAAGTCATACTAATTTTAGTGTTGCCTAAAGCTTTATGACATTTGTTTCTTTGTTTTTAAGTAGTCTGTATCTAAAAACAAAGAGACAATTATTAATGTCGTATACCAACAAATTCTTAGTAGTATAACAATAAAAAATAGCTATTAGTAAGACCTTTTAGCTTTTTAATTAGGTACTGATAGTAATCATTTATAATTGTTTCATAAAGTCTTCGAACTTTCGAACACAGCAAATCCATATTTTTTTATTAGACCTGTCAGTTTGGAATTATTCTGGATTTAAACCTATTCCATAACATATTATAAGCATTTTTTTTAACACGTTAGAAATATTAATTATATTAGATAGTAGAAATACATAATATTTAACATGCAAGATAATAAGGTTATCCTCAGGCATAGAGCAATAAAATTAAAGAACTCCGAACTTGAGTCTGCCTTAAACGCGTGAATCTAGTTACGGAATTCGTAGATTTGTGTCCATTTGCTGTGTTTTAATTTCCGTTTCAATTTTACGTATAATTTCGTAGAGCTGAGATTTAATTAATAAAAAGAAGATAAAATATTTGTAAGATAGAAGAGGCAGCAGAGTTAATGTCTATCCATATTAAATCTATGGTCTATCCAGAGGGTTATACGGAAGACATGGCAGCATAACCTAAAAGTAGCCTTAGCCGGCCCCAGAAAGTGGCAAATTAACACTTGAAATGTCTGTGCAAATTAACTACCGTAGACAGAGTAACCTAATGACATCGCTTGCGTCTCGCTGCTTAATCAACTATAGGCCTCTCCGACATACAAATATAATTAAGTTCGACAAACTTAAATCGGCTTGAAATAGCCGAAAAATAAATTAAATCAATGCAGATCCAGAAATGACATACCAATCTCACAAATGTGTCCATGTCGGGAATTCTTTTTTGCTGCCCCAGCTATGTACTATTTTTCTGCCCGACGGATGTATGTATTTTTTTGTGAAATTGATACTTTTTTTGCACGCTATTAGACTCTTAATAATATTCATATGGTATTTGTACAAATCATAGCGTGTAAAGAATTTAGTCAAAAGCAATAGCGGAATTGAAAAAATAAAACTTTTCATTTTTTTAAATCTCAACATTTAATGTTTCCTTAGTTTGGGTACATAGCGTCATTTTGTTTTGCAACAATTTAGGGACTAAAAAAATCTGACAACACTTTTATTTTATACTGCTATCCCTTATCCGGTTACACTGTGCTTTTGTCTATAGGTTTCTCTGTCTACGTTAACTACCTACTAAATAAAAAAATACTAAAAAGAGTTAAAAAAAGGGTTTTGGCTTGTCGCATCGTGAATAAAGATGATCGTAATTTGTTACAATTATTGAATTTAGTGTAAATTATGAGTGAAATTAGTTAATTTATGTGGGAATTTGTTTAATTATGTTCAGTGAAAGTGAAATAATCATGAAGAAATTAGTTTATCGTGAATTTCCTCGCTACTGCCAAATCTCCCAAAGTGAGCTTGTGTAAAGTGACCACCGCTTTACTCAAGAGCCTGACGTGACTTTGTAAATAGTGACTACTGACTGTATAAGAATAATTAACGGAAAACATGTGACTAAATAATTTAATGACGAAATAATTAATATGGAAGACGTGGCAGCATGGCCTAAAAGTCTTAGCCGACCCCAGAAAGTGGCAAATTAACTAAAAAAATGAAATAAAAAAAAAACAAAAAAAAAGTGCAAAAAAAAAGGAGAAGAGGAAAAACAAAACATTAAAACAACATACATAACCTTGTTTTTTGAAATAATAAACCTAAATTTTATTTAAAATTGAAATCTTGTGATGATTTAGAATCACATAAATTAACGATCTGTATGTTCATAATGTTGTTGACAAATGTATTTAACAAAATAAAGACGCGCGATAGCTATTACAAATTATGTAGACAAGCAAGTGTTATTGCATCCGTTTTTGAAAAAGCACAAATTGGAGAAATCGCCGAAGTTAAGGTTGAAAATTCTTAAACGTTTAAAACTTATTATGTAAATTAAATTTGTCTTGACTAATTTTCTTTTTATTTAGGGGTGGGTTAAGAATCTACGTGTTCAAAAGGATCACATCTTTGCGGATATAAGCGACGGTTCGTGTGCTCAAAAGTTACAAATTCTAATCCCTAAGCAATTAAAAAATGACTCTTTGACATATGGGAGCTCTGTTCACATAACTGGCAAATTATCTAAAAGTCCAAGAGGCCAATTAGAATTGATTGCAGAAAAAGTGAGTGTGTTAGGAAAATGTGTTGTATTAGACGGTTATCCTTTTAACCCAAGAACAACACATCCACCAGAGTATATGCGACAATATCTACATTTTAGATCTAGAACAAATTACATGTCAGCTGTACTAAGGGTAAGAAACTCTTTAACAAGACATATACATGATTTCTTTGCTTCTAACAATTATCTTCACGTACATACTCCAATACTGACTTCAAATGACTGTGAAGGAGCTGGTGAAACCTTTAAAGTGCAGCCAGATAATGAAGAAACTATTAAAGCAATGATGCAAGAGGGAAAAAATAGGGATACTGTGTACTTTGGTACAAAATCTTACTTAACAGTATCTGGACAATTGCATTTGGAAGCTATATGCAGAGGAATGGGCAATGTTTACACATTGGGACCTACGTTTAGAGCAGAAAATAATAAATCTCGACTGCATCTTTCAGAGTTCTATATGCTAGAAGCTGAATTGGCATTTTGTGACAATTTAGAAATATTACAAACTGTTATTGAAGACTTGCTGAAATACATATTTATTGAAACTAGAAATACTAACGAAGAAGATTTATTTATTATAGATAAGAGTAACAAAGCTCCGATTTGGTTAAATAAACAATTTGTAACATTGACTTATGAAGAGGCCAGAGATTTACTGAACAAAAAAGGATTAAACATAACTGAAGAGGGAATTAATAAAGAACAAGAATTAGCTTTAGTAAATATGTGCCAAGGAGTGCCTGTGTTTATTACACAGTGGCCAAAAGATCAGAAATCTTTTTATATGAAGGAGTCTGTAAGAAATAACAAAGTGGTAGGTATTCCAATTGTAGAGTATGGAATAGAGTTGTCCTGTTAAATTAATTGGAAGGCAAAAGAGCAGATGGATTGTGTGATGTTAAAAAAAAGGAAAATCCATTCATCCCAATCACTATTGGAGTTACTAAATTCAAACATCACAATATACTTAATAGTTATTATGTTCATTTATTTGTTTTTATATATTAACTTAATTTATTTTAAATTACACATATTTTGCCTTAATTAGGAAAGTACTTCTTAAAGTACTTTCCTAATTAAGGCAAAATATGAAAATGAATGCAGGATTTTTAAAAAAAAAACTCCTATTTGCTTTCTTAAACTAAAATAGTTATTTAGATTAAAGCGATATCTAATTTAGATATAAAGCATTAAATTAGGTGCTGGTCTTCTATGGTGAAAGAAAGCATATAGATTATTTGCAAAGCATGTAAAATTAAAAGTTAATATTTCTGGATAAATTACACAAAAAAGTAAAAAAAGTTACTTCACGTCCATATCTTCCAGAGGAATATGGGTAGGCACAACTACTAACCGACAACTAGATTAGAAAATTGGAAAATCCGAATTTTCTTTTTGTAGCCTGACCTGGGATTCTAACCCGGGACCACATGCAGTCAAGTCCAACTACTGAACCGCTGGATCACAGAGTCGATTATGGCGATGAGGCCATTATAAATTATACAACTTGACCTATTCCCAATATAAACTATCTACATCCACATGTTACAAGTGCTAGTTAACAATACTAATACATAGGAAAATATGTATCATTTAAGTTCTGAAATAAATATAATCAACATCCAGATTTTGTTATACTAACATAAAAGTCTATCACAAATACATATGCTTATCAGGAATCATTGGACAAGTGACATCAGGGGGCTGATCATGTATCTCAGTGGCCAACTCAAAATGGAAAAGTGTACATCAAATAACTGTTAAATGACATCATTTGTGTTTGCTATCTCTATTGTATTGCTGTTGGTCACCAGAGATAGCAAATACAAAACACGTCATTTGACAGCTATTTGATGTACAGTTTTCCATTTTGAGTTGGCCATTGAGATATATAGTCAGTCCCCAGGTGTGTTTTAGAAAAGCATGTAAACTTTCCCATATTTTTTTGTATTTACAGGTAGATGCATTAGACCTCCTGGCACCAATAACAGGTGAAATAGTGGGGGGAAGCCTCAGGGAAGATAACTATGAGAAACTTCAACAAAAGTTGCCATCTGAGGTGTTAAACTGGTATCTGGATTTGCGGAAGTTTGGCAATATACCAACAGGTGGATTTGGTCTAGGCTTAGAGAGGATCATGCAAGTTCTATGCTGTATTCAGAATATAAAAGATACATTGCCATTTCCAAGATGGCCCCATAATTGTGATATGTAGTTTTTAGAATATTTAAAATAAAAATAAATTATTGAATATTAACTAACTTTTTTGGTGCAAGTTTTCTTACAAACAGGACAAAGTTGATTTTTAGTATTGGAAGAAGACCAAATATCAGACCTTTCTAACCGGAATTAGACAAAGGCAAGCAATGACGTTTGGCATGAATAGCAAGTAGTACAAATACAGGCAAGTTGTAGATGTTAGTGATAAAACACTTAAATTTAGTTAGCTTTTGTGTTCA